>WUQG02009628.1:0-11934 GCA_011317285.2 Androctonus mauritanicus
ATCTGTCACTGTAAGTGTGAAGACAGTCCCTTTATTGTTGCTTCCCACTAGAATATTCTTACAGAATTGTCCCCACTAAAAACCACAAAGGTGTTCCTTCAAGTTGCGATGCCCCTACAAGCACCTGTGGTAGTCTATCTTGGATGGATGTGACTGACTCCTGTCATCAGCGGTTGAAACTTTTTGATATTTTCCCACCCGAAAACAGGAAATTACAGTTAAAGCGACGAGTTGTAAACGAAGACGAACGATATTCTAATTGACAAGTGCATCTTCTGACTTCAATGACGATATTCAGCATCTCTTAAGAAGCTGGGAGGTCAAACAAACACACCTTATAAAGGAAGACGTATAATTTAAGGTCGAACAAACGCACCTCAGTCTTTCTTCTCTTTCTTTTAATTAATTATCAACAGTTAAAAGTCTCTTAATGTCTTTACAACGGCCCGATTAAATTTTTTAATTATATTTTCGTGCGATTTAATTGGAACCAATTACAGGGATATTTATCTGATGATAAGATTTATTCTCTCCAAAAAAAAAAAAAAAATATCGGGATATTCTGACAGGTATTCGATTTTGTTTAGTCCTATCCATCAGTATGGTTTGTGGAAGGAGAAGAAGAAAAAAAAATCGAGACCACTTGTCCGTATGAAAGTCACATACAACTCGCACCAGTTCTCTAGATGTTCCTATCGATTCCATAGATGGTTTCTGCTTCATAATTCGATGCTGTTTGCTAGTTCCCAGTTTTCCTCTTCGAAGACTTACAGAATCATTAACGTTACGGTTTAATTTCGCGATTTGTTTTACGCTCTGTTTACAGGTGAGATGCAGTTCGAGTTCGTTTTAATCTCGTTGATAAAATAAAATAAAAAAGAAAAAAAAGAGAAGTCGCGAAAGTAGCAGCAACAACGACTCTTGTGTCTTTTCCATCCTCATAGGGTGAGTATAATAAAGAGAATCAGTTTGAGGGAGAGTAAAGTCAGAGGGGAAATGTCATGGTACCAGTGTGCTGATTAATAGCTTCCCCCCGACTGAGTAGTGCAGCGATCGCTGGCAAATCTCCATTATTGGACTCGTTGTACTCAGAACAATTGCTAGTGAGTGATCCCCGGGGACCTAGTAACCGCTGTACATTAGGCTTAACGTCCAGGCTGTCGAGGCCTTTAGAGACTTGCCGAGATACACTTTACGAGAAAGCGTGGTGTGATGACGACGAAATGCCAAAAGCACAAGTGCTGTGTGTTGTTTCTGTCTCATCATCCATTCGGGTTTACTCTGAAAAATAAGAGATTTCCATCACCTCCGGTTGGCAAATTGAATTCCGTCGTTGAGAGTTACCGATGATGCCAAGCATTAAAAGACGGTCTAAGGTTAAAAATGATCATAAAACACGAATTTTCGGCTGTTGTGGGCGCGTACAATCGTCCCCTACTGGTTAGAACGAAGAGCGTGTTGCGTGCGATCTCTTTAAGAAACTCTTAAGCGTTATTATCATCAAGAGCAAACAAGAGTTGGTAACTGTTTACAAGAGCGTAATTAAACTGCTCGGGGGTGTAAAAATGGGATTTTTAAGGGTTAAATGTGATTAGAAACGGTTATACATACGCCAAGGCATGCCTTACAACCGCATTCCTGAATTATCTTAATAGATCTTCATTAGCAAAGGATTACTAACGTTAAGGGATGGAAGACGGAAACATCCTAAGGGTTTATTTAGGAATTCCGGACATAAAAAAAGAGCAACTTTTGCGTCTTGCAAGCTCCTCACCCATAATGGAACGCCTCTACACGTTAAGAATGTTTAATTATCTCGATTCCTATCTTTAAAATTGGGTTTCACTTCTGTTCGACAGTCCTGCACTAGGTGAATGCAGATCGTGTGTAGGTTGCAAGGCGCATCGGATTGTTTAATTATCTACAAATTGTGCACGACCAGGGCCCGTCTGCCCTTAACGGTGGCCCACCAGAAGATATGAGACGAATTTTTTTATTTTTTTGTGATAGTTTTCCTCCTGAAAAAATAAGGTTTGTTGGTAAATTTCTTATCGATTTGGCGAGGGAATGTGGAGTTATTGATTTCCAACCTAGAGATGCAGAATGTTAGGAAGTCATTCAATCTCCGATGGACAAAAAAACATTAAAATAAATTATCCCGAAGTTAAATTGTATCAGAATCGAAACATTCGGATATTTTTTAATTAAATTTTATGTAAAAATATCAGTTTAAATAGCAGAAACAGAGATGAGACCAAGTTTTCTCCTCCTCTATCTCTCAGAGGTTTGGAATCGTTCTCCAGCATCTCCAAAGCCACAAAAACGCAAAATTGTAACGAAAAACACAACGTAGTAGAGATAATTATGCACGCCAGTTATTAATAAGTGATAATTTAATAAAAACAAGCTTTCAGGATTAATTTTTTTGTCAGGATAATGAAGATAAGTGGATGCTTATATGCCATTTTAATAATTCTGCTGCCACGCCCTGATTATTTTGGAAGCAAACTGAGTTTTGGAACTTTTGAGGTGTTCGTCTAACTTTAAAATACCAACAAACAAACTTTTATCTATAATTAAAATAACAGAAAAATGCTTTTTTAAGAGTAGAAAATTGTCACGAAAGCTCATTTTTACTATTACTAAAGTGCTACCATCTAGTAGTTGATTTTGCAACTGTTTGGATACAGATGCTGTTTAATGCTCATCCTCACTTATTAATTAATTAATTAATTAATTTGAGAAAACTGAGACTTTTAGGAATTGTTTCTCGTTAAAATTTTACTCCTGCTAGCAGTTTAAAGTATATTTTGAGCCTTTTAAGTATTATTTTATCAATTTAGAGAAGGAAAATGTTTGCAAAACATTCCGAACAATTTTTACCGTTTTTAACGTTTAATTTTTTCTTATTTTACTCAAAAATTCGTTTTTTTAATCATTTAAATTGATTTTTAAGCTTTCTTTCCTCTGTATGTTTAATAAAACACTCGATATTTACAATACGACAACGCGAAGAAATATCTGGAGAGCAATTCTAGAGATTCTGAGCAACAAATTTTAAGTTTATGACTTTATAAAAATGCAAAATTTAACATAAATTAATTATTAAAAATTGCAAAAATATATATATTTTTAATCTGATATAAACACATTTTTTTAACGCAAGTTTACGTGCCAGTAATGATTGTTAAATCACTTTTTAACGTCTTGTTATACGTTATTCTTAAGTTTTTTTACAATATAAAGATATTTAAGGGAGCAAAAATCGATTTTTAAGCGAAAAGATTTAAATTATAGCAGATTTTTCTAGAAAAATGAACCGAAAAGATGTTTTAATCACGAGAAGGTGACTTCGCTGCAACGTTCGCTCTTACGCAGTGAAGCTACCATTAAGGCGTCGTTACGCATCTCTTGCTTATCCGGATGCAAATCTGTCGTCGAAAACGTATATAATTTTAGTTCCACTTGTAAAAGGAAGATGCGTTACAGTTTTATATAAGTCTATATATATATTTCTACATTTTTTTTGACGATTTTTAGCTGGTAGATGCTCATCTTTCTACTCGTTTCGCATTCCGAACATCTAGTCGTAAAAATACAGGTGTGTCTGAAAAATGTTACCTCTGACATTTGACTTTTCTGCTCACGTTTTCGCACATCCCCTCATCCCATTTCTATAAGTAAATGTAATGAAATATTTAACTTGGGTTGGCTTACATAAATTATAATGAAATTCGTTTCAAGTAAAAACGGGATGTGCAGTTTTTGGAAGTGGATTTAGGATGAAATATTTAAAAAGGTTCCTACGTGACATTATATCTACATAAGTTATTATATTTCGAAAATATTTTTGTTGATGCCATCCAGGTTTTTTTTTTTTTTTTGGACGTTATAGATAATTTAGTAATTATGTTTTCTATACTACACCTAGACTCGCGTGTAGTTCTCGAGTTCCTTCCTCGTTATAAAATTTAATTTTTTTTTTAATTAAAAAAAATATACGCAGAAATTTATAAATTAATTAAGTACGAATGGAAGAAAATTACGAATTTTTTTTTTTTCCTATTTAAGAAGCGAGAAAAGATTAAATTTGGAGAAGACTGGAGCAGTCGAGTTTGTGATGGAGAGGCTGAGAAATTATTGTTTATTTGGTTAAATTTGCGTACAAAATGGAAGAAAAAAGATTAATAACAGAAAATAATCAAATTTAAAGGTTAAAAATGATTAAATTTTGTTAAAATTAAAGTCGAAATGATGGTAAATATACTTTAACTGCGAAAATAGGAGAATCGCAAGGTGGAGAATGAACGTATCGCAGACTTACGTTATCAGAGAGATAAAATGCATTTTAACGTAATTTAATCTCGTTTATAGCGATGCAAGTATCCAAATTTGATCAAAATCGAGACTAATCGACACGATCGTTAAGCGACGATCGAATCGATCAAGCCGATCATCTCGTTGCCACGCTAGCGATCGAGCGACGAAAGTTCGAGAATATTTGCGATTTTTAACAAATTTAGACGGAAATATCGCAATAAATCGACTCTTAAAACGCGTAAAAAAATAATAAACATCAAAAAAATTAAATATAGAAAGTTAAGAGAAGAAATATTCGCAATTAGTTTCATTTATAAAAATTAAAAAAAAAAAAAGAAAGAAACTAGCGAGACTTATCATTAATTACGAATTTTCAAGAAAGAAAAAAAAAAAAAAAAAAGAAGAATGGATGGACGGTTATCAGTTAAAAATAAACATTTACAAAACGAGATGAACTTTTCTTAATTATCTCGATAATTTATTATTTTTCATATTTTTCCAAAAAGTAAAAAGAAAACTTTAATTTTCTATATACTTAGGAGTTAAAATATTAATTATTTTAGGAAAAAGATTTTTCTAACTCTGTGTGCAGGATTACTGCAAAAGGATATTTTTCAATTGACAAACTAGGCAGACCATAAAATTAGAAGGAAAGTGAGAGTTGCGGTAATTTACTAAAGAAATTTTAAGAGTGAAAGTAATTATTTTAGAGATTAAGAAAGCCCCATATTCATTAGCACTCTAAAGGAGATTAATCAGAGAAAAGAATTTTTCTTTTATGAAAGCCCTAATGTTTATCAATAAACACTCGACTGTAAGTTTTTCTAATTTTTTTTTTTTTTTTAATTGCATCTAATTAATTTTTACCTATAAATTAAGCTTAGTGTCACATCTATTTTTTATTTTTTATTTATTTTTTTTCATTTGTAGCATCGAAAGCCGAAGAAGATGCTAATTGCTTTAATCTACCTGTGTGAAGAACAACGTTAAAGTTATTATAGGGTTTAAGAATGTTTATTTTATCTCGAATGTTATTCGTCGAGCAGAAGAAGACTTTAAAAACTTTAGATCGATGCGAAAAACGCTCGTTTAATGGGAATTTTCGCGTTTGTAACGTTATGTGCCCCATACAGGATGGAAAATAAGCTTTTTAACATTTTTACTGATGCAGAATCGTTCGTATGCTGATAACTGTTAAATTTTGAGCCGTATTAGTTCAGAAATACGATTTTTTTGCATTTGGGAACTCTGGCTGATGTTCTGGAAGATGTTTTTTGGGGCAACAACGGTTATGAAGTTGAAATTCTGCAATAATCTATAGAAGACAAAGCCTTGAGCTCTACTGCATCTTTGTGAGAAAATAGAAGTTTTTTTTATGTTTAGTAATCTCCTTTATTATATAATAATGTTAACCTGTTAACATGAAGGAAGTTATAATGCTTTTCAACTAGTTAAAGTGTTATAAACTACTGTGAAGTTATTTTGTATACATTAACATGGAATTATGTGCTGCTAAATCTATAGGATACAAAGCTCTACTGCATCTTTGTGAGAAAATAGAAGTTTTTTATGTTTAGGAATCTCCTTAATTATATAATAATGTTAACCTGTTAACATGAAGGAAGTTATAAAGCTTTTCAACTAGTTAAAGTGTTATAAACTACTGTGAAGTTATTTTGTATATATTAACATGGAATTATGTGCTACTAAATCTATAGGATACAAAGCCTTGAGTTCTACTGCATCTTTGTGAAAAAATAGAGGTTTTTTTATGTTTAGGAATCTCCTTAATTATATAATAATATTAACCTGTTAACATGAAGGAAGTTATAATGCCTTTCAACTAGTTAAAATGCTGTAAACTGGTGTGAAGTTATTTTGTGTATATTAACGTGAAGATATTTTGTGATATTTTCTCACAAAGATGCAGTAAAGCCTTGAGCTCTACTGCATCTTTGTGAGAAAATAGAAGTTTTTTTTATGTTTAGGAACCTCCTTTATCGTATAATGATAACATTAATATAAAGGAAGTTATCATACTTCTAAAAATGCCTTTTTAAATAGTTAAAATGTCATAAACTGGAAAATTTTTACTAATTTGAAGTTATTTGTGTTGGTTATAACATTAGGAACCATTGAATTTTAAGATATTTAAGTCTTGATGAATCAAGAATGTAATTTTGTGCATTTAAGGGCTTTCAATAACGTTCTAGAGTAACATAATACTTATAAAATCTATATAAACATGAAAGCCTGTGATAATCTGGAAGTTAATCTGTGTGATAAAGCTTTAAGGTGTACTTTACCTGCTATTTTACGTTCAGGAACCTCATTTGTCATATAACAACGCCAACATTAGCATGAATGAACTCATAATGTTTCTAAGAATACTTTATAACTAGTTAAAACGTTTTGCTAGTGTAGAATTATCTATGCTGGTTATAACATTAAAAAAACTGATTTATCAAGCTCCGATCTATCAAGAAGAGAAAATTTTTGCTTTTTGGAACTTTTAACGATGTACCGGAAGATGTTATAGGATAACATAACAACTATAACGTTTACATCAACATGAAATTCCGTGATAATCTATAGACTGCAAAGTGTTAAGTTTTTTCTATTTATTTATCTCTCAGTCCAGAAAATTTTATTTATTCATATCATATAAATTTTTATAAACTATTTAGAAGATATATTAAATGCTTGGCTCTATATGTTGCTAAATTCCTATATAAATGCCATGAATGGCTACATACTAATGTACATATATTATACAAGTAAATTATCATATATACTTTTGTATAAGCCAAATCTTCCTACTTCAGTTTGAAAACAGGTAAAAATTTGAACATATAAGCTAACCATCAACTTTTAAGTATTAGAACAATAACAATGACATTCATTGAAATAAATATATAATTTTATTATTTATAAAATATATCAAATTCAGTTCACTATTGGAATAAATATTGCTATTTAGAAAAAACCATAAACTTATGGTTTTGAAATATTATAATGCAGATGCAAAGAACTGGACGGAATGCAGCATGCAATTATATTGTAGTGTTTGACAGAAAAATAAGCATTTTTATTTTTTCAACCGTTCATTTTTTCAGCTTAGTAATCTACAAAACAACAAAAAGCAATAACAATAAAACCTGATTTTTATCTTACATAATATAGGTCTGCAAAATTGAGGGTCACAAAAACTTTTTAATAATGCATGCATGTTTTAAAGGAATATGGGGTTCAAATGCAAAAATAACTTCAGATTTGCTCCATTATATACAATTTTTTCATAACTTGATTTGGCATTTTTAGTTTGTAATATATGACTGAATGAAATTAGTAGTAAAAAGCCTATATTTAGAAATGACCACAAAATACATTCCCACATATAACCTATTTTGTGGTCAGTTCTAAATGTATTTGCAAAACTATAAACCATGACTGTTTACATCTTAACCATAATTAAAAGTCTTAATATAGTTCCTTTTTCTTTTGCAAGTAAAGCTGTATCTGTTGCCTTTATTCTTTTGTGTGCTGCTTTCAGATTTTCAAAATACAGCATCCAGTAACAATTTCTCATCATATTAACATTCCATTAAATCTTGATATCTCTTTTTAATCTCCAAAATGTCTTGATGGAAAAGTTTCTGTTCCTCACATACTGTATCTAGATTTTTTTGGAAAAAAGTTCCAATGCACATTCAAGAAATAAATTTTAATATTAATTGAGCATCCTAAAGCTTTGAATTTTTCCAATATGTTTTCAACAATGAGTGCATATCAGAATCTTTATTATTCCCAAGCCACACTTTAGAAATCACAATTAGTAGCCACACTTTTGAAGAAACTCCAAGCATTTTTTTTTACTTCATTCATTGTAGACAAGAAGTTTCCATCTGAAAGCAGTCTTCTAATGTCAGGACAACATAAATATAGGTTTCTCTCCTGCTTTATGAAAGTTTATTTAGTGTCATTTCATTTTTATGAAAGACTTACATTAATGCTTTTTTTCCTAGCTGAATGAAATTTGAAGATTTTCACTTTTACGAAAAAAGAATGTAGCTAGAAAACTGTATGGTAATGTAGCTCACTATTCTGGATGATCAGGTTCAATTCTGAATCCCATAGCTCCAGTTTTTCAGGAGGGGTTTGATTCTGGGCAGTTGAACTACATTTTTCAACCTTTCAGTTGCTTTCATTTTGAATGTTGATAAGCTTGTAATGGTCTCTAAAAGTTGGAGTTACCAGATACAGTACAGGAATATCCTGAGTTACGGCACTTTGGACTTATGTACATTCTGAATTTCCACCATTCTCCAAATTTATGTCGCATGATTTGGAATTACGGATACAGGATTCTTCAAAGAGAGAGCACAGCATGCTTCCACTGTGGCCATCTTGCTGATATATTAAACAGTTTATTGTTTTCGTGTGATTAAATACAAACAACGTATCTGCTATTACAGTTCAATATTAAGAATGTTATGTGAGGAATCGTATGCACGGTCATTGGTCATGCGATCAAATGTTTTCAGCATTCGTCAATCATCAGGCTATTTTATTACTATGCAGAGTTTGCCAAAATAGTTAAAAAATAAACAACTAAACTTCAAAAAAGCGATTATGTATTCGTTTATTAATGCATGAATCAGATAAGTGCAGTAAATATCAAATAATATGTAAAAGGTACATAATTTTTATCTATTCTAAACACAGTACTACTGGACAGTGTTTTAAGTGATCGTTTCGATAATCAGTCCTTATATATCATGTAATATCGTTGTGTCAAGCCTTTACTGTATTGGTTAATTGCAAATTTACATAATTTTCTGGGAGAAAAAGTATTGCCAACTCTCACTTCCAGGGGTCGTCTAGATATTTCTTACCGCCATGTTTGAATTATTAGTTGGCACATGTGGCTAAGTACAGTATATCACTTTCTGTAAATTTTTACTGTTTCTTTATGTCAGCTATGGATAAAGAAACTAATAAATGATTATTACATAACTGACATTACATGTAACTACATTGATAAGTAAAAAAATGGAATGCTTTGCTTTACGGACATTTTCAGTTTATGGCACCCGTCTGGAACCGAAGGTGACATAACTCTGGGGTATTCTTGTATATTTGTTTGTGATTTCTGATATCTTTTTTTAATGAAGATTTATAAAATTAAAAGATGATATAAAAATAAATTTATTTTGATAAGATAAATTATATTATGTATTAATCAAATTTAGATTTTATTAGATTACTCTACATAAAGAAATATAATCATACTTCATGAAATGGATCTTTTCTGATATTACGAGATGCTAGTGGTTCATCATGAGGATAAACAATAGAATAATTTTTTGCATATGATTCATGGCTTCTTTCTTTTATCCATTGTTGGTTATCAGTTAGTTTTGTACTAAATCTTCTGAAATATCAAATTTAGTAATATATAAAAATTAATTTTTTGTAAAAAATTTATTATTATTATTTATTTAAACATTCACAATAACAAATATATAGCTATTACATTGAACAATCATTGAATACTAAAGATTCGTTTTTGGAGAACTTTCAATAAGATTGTTATTTAAAGACATTCTTGTAGAAAATAAATTTTGAAATAGTTTAATTATAAATAAATTTACATTAGACTATAAATTAAAAAGAAATCAGATTTAACAATTATTACTATAGAATAGAAAATGTTTATAAAATTTCTTATGAATTCAATGTAATTCATTATTATTTTTTAGGGAAAAAGTATTGTAAACTACTCAAAAGAGGAATAAAATTTATTAAAAAGAAAGAGTACTTTCAGATTATTGGCTCAACTTCAGATTACAAATCATAATAATTACAAAGTAAAAGAAAAAAAAGCATAATTTTATTCCATAATATAAGAAATAAGAAAACTGCTTTGTTACTTCTTTAATAAATTACTATGAGAAAGCCCTTAACAGCAGGTGTATTACATTGAGCATTAACTTTATTCTTAGTCTAATGTTTTCGATGTTAAACATATCATTGTCACATTGATCAACATCGATGTTAAACACATCAGTAATGTTCTAATTTTTAAGTTGTTAAATTCTATTCTTTCATATGTATGCCTGACGATGATGTGTTTAACACCGAAAACGTTAGACTAGGAATAAAGTTAATGCTCAATGTAATACACCTGCTATTAAGTGCTTTCTCATAGCACTTAATAGCAGGTGTATTACATTGAGCAATTTAAGCATAATTTTATTTGCATTATTTGTTATATTAGAATAATATTGTGAGATCCAGGGAACCATTAGAAACAAATAAATATATATTAAGAATATTTAAATGTAGATTGAAAAAAAAGATAAGAAGAGTCAAAAAATTGGTAAAACAACGAATGTTTGGAAACAAAGTGAGGCCCTTCTGGAGAACGTCATTCCACTCTCACTTAAAAATGACACTTTTGAATGACAAATAACCCGATTGCTTATTGTTCCAGCAGATCTGAGATTCTGTCTTTCCCCTTAAGTGGAGTAAACAAAACAATTGGAAAATTACAAGTCAAATGACATACAGATGGTGTGAAAAGGAGAAGTGAAGAGGGTAATAAAGAAAAAGGACAGAGAAAAGGTTGTTTATAGGAAAAGGGGAGAGAGAACAAGGATATAAGGAGTTGGTTGTCTTTGTTGGTTGTTGTGGTCGCCTAGCCGTTGGTTTGTAGTGTGGGTTGAAAACTTTGGGTCGTTGACAGACTTCAAACAGGTTGATCGCAAGATCTCCATAGGCCAATCAGTTTTCATATTTTTATTTTTGTGCATCATTGTCCTAGCTGTATCATTACCAGCAATGGAGTGCATGAGAGGCCAGTGATAACCTCCACAGTAATTTCCTTTCAATCATTGCCCATTCAACTAGAGAGTCCTAAATTTGTTTGATCAACCAGTTTTGGACTAAAGACTGATAAAATTAGGACTAGAGACTATTGTGTGGCACTGAAATCAGAAAGAAGAAGACAGCCAGCAATCCAACAATCCTCTAGTTCATAATTTGCAGGTATTTGTCCTCTGTGAATATTTGTGTAAAATAGTCTCTCTCTTAAAGATCCAAGGTTTATTCAAACCGTAGTGTTGTCTCTGTTTGTGTTGGAACAATTCTCACTTTGCCATTCTTACCTGCAGACAATCACATAACTGCAGTAGGCAAATGCCTGTCTTAATCGTCCACCAGATCCACAATATTTTTTATTCATGAAACATAATGCTAGGCATCCATAACCTAAATGGATAGTGTAAATTAATACTCCAAGATGCTGCTTTGATTATATTTATTATTTATATAAATATATTTTTCTTGCATTATAAGTTTTATATATAATATGCACAAAAATTATTTAATTTTTTAGATCTCTAATTTTCTAATTGTAATTTTAAAATTTCATTCTAATAAAATAATAACTAAATACTAGCTTTCTTCATGTTTCTGTTTGACTGCTTTCTATGAATTTCAAGTACTAAAAAATGTCAATGCAATAACCATATTATACATCCTTTATTGCTAAACACAAACGTTTTCGGTCGTGTTAGCGGCCATCATCAGGTTCACAATCCAAAAAGAACA
>WUQG02009639.1:0-11934 GCA_011317285.2 Androctonus mauritanicus
AGCCAGTGGACTATGGACAAAAGATAGAAATGGACTTGGTTTTGTTAAGTTTTTAAAATTTATGTTATGTTATAGGTCAATATAAAAAACTTTTCAAAAAACTTTTTAAATAATGTAACGTGCATGCATTCTAGTTCGTTGTACAATGTCTGTGTTCTATGTTCCATGTTCGAAATTGATATTTGAGTAGAATGTAAGAGCTGATGAGGGCTTTGTAAAGCCGAAAACATTACTCATTAAATATTTATTTTATTGTTTTATTGGTTAC
The DNA here is from genome assembly GCA_011317285.2 of Androctonus mauritanicus. NCBI lineage: Eukaryota > Metazoa > Arthropoda > Arachnida > Scorpiones > Buthidae > Androctonus > Androctonus mauritanicus. Next base: position 269 of record WUQG02009639.1, read on the forward strand.
ATTGGTATTTGTTCTGCTCAACGGTGCTAGAATAATTGAATCTGAAGCTGTTAATAGTTAACATTTTCTAAGAATAAGTTATTAAATTTTTAATGCCTATAATTTTTATAATAAAATTAAGTAGAAACAGTTGTTCAATTTATAAACAGGTTTAAGAAATAATTATATTTGTAAACTGAGGGAAGGGAAATATCTATACAAATTTAACATATGTTATTTTTAACTGTTAATGATACTTCAAAGAAAATCTTACATGAGATGATGTTTCATTTAATAATGGTGTTGGTTCATATATACAAATCTGTTTACTATAGGCAGCAGCAATCTGTAAAAAAAATTAAAAACAATATAATTTGATTAACTATTACAAATAAACATAGCTAAAACTCAATAATGAAGACAAGAAAAAAGTATATAATTTTAACAAATTTTGATGTTAAAATTATTTTTTTGTTATGACAGAAAAAATTTAAAGTAATTTTAATTTTAAACAAATAGTTTTTCAACATAGGATGGAGTTTAATTCAAATAATGTATAAGTAAATGTGATTAAACCTGGAAAAAATTTATATCTAACAAGTGCTTATAACTAATTATTACTCATTATAGCACAATACAGCATCAGAAAACTTAATAAATATAAAGCTAAAGAAATTAGACACAAAATGGATGTTAATATATCAGATCATTACACATGGAATCAAATCAATATAATTTCATTTGCCTAATCATTTGCTTATTAATTGCATCATAATCATAAGTAGATGATGTTTTAAGTCAAGAATCATCTTTACAAACAAACATCTTTAGTTTAATAATTTTATAGGCTATGCTTTACAATGAATATTTTCAAATCAGAAATTTTCCCTTATATTTCATATTAGAAAGCAAGAAATTATTATTTAAAATTATATTTAAACTATTCAACATTTTATTCATAAAACTTATTTTCAGCACTTTCTTATCAAAGATAACTGGAAAAAAGTTTCCTCAAATGAGTACATAAAATTTTGTTAGAAAGTAACTTTAGACTAAATTTTGATTTCTTTGTTTGTTTATATTTAAGATTTTGATTGTTTATATTACCAGTTTTAATTTATAAAAACAGATTCTCATCAATTTTTACAGTTTAAATGTGATCATAGATTATTTTAATACAGATATCCCTCCTATAACACTGTTTCACTCCATGATTTGAAAATTGTGGAAACCCTCATACAACACAGTACTTCTACAACACAGTTTTACTTAACACATTTAGAAAATTACATTTATTCTTCTACAATACAAAACATTTTCATTAATTTTTGTAAATCCATATTATGTACACAGAATACTTATATAAAATGCAATCATTGGGAAATATTTTGCTAAAATTAATCATAAATGCAATTTTGCTAGTTTGCTGTGAGAGGGGTGATATGGTCTGTTTTTGATTTTGATTTGAAATTGAATTAATTGTCAATCATAGAGTATTTTGTGTTCCAGACATTCAGTTCTTGGATAAAAAATAAATTTTTATTCTTCAATAGAGAATGTGAAACAGAAGAAAAATTTTTTCATTCATAAATAATTTTTGGGTATGTCATAAGGAACAATTGTTTTATAGTGAGTTGTAGCAGGTTAGATTACAGATTTTGTAAAGCAAGCAGAAGAGAGACAAACTTTAAATGCAGAATAAAGTTCAGAAAGTGAAGTTGATATTATTAAAAATAAAAAATGTTCTCATTTTAACTGAACAGAAATAAGGGAGATATAATTGTTAAATGAATGTTATATAGGCTTTCTTTCTTTTTGTTTTACATTATTTTATTTATTTTTATATATAAATTTTTTTTCTTTATGTTTTGTGTTATTAATATTCTTAATATAAATTAAGTTTCTTATGTGAAATTAAAGAAAATTCTTTATTTTTAATTAATTTTGGAATGTAACTCCTTTATTTGTATTGCTCTGGGTCTCATATAACATGATTTCAAAAAACACAGAACTTTTTATGAACTATCTACCATGTTATACCAGGGATACCTGTACTATAATTATGGAATATTTTTTTATCACATCTTTCAAAATTGTTTCCCAATTTCTTTGTTTTTCAATTTATTTAAAAATTTTAAAAATTCAAAAATAATTTCACAAAATAATCCATTATATTAGTCCAAAATATACAGGGTGTTCCACTCGTAAGGGGCCGGGAAAAGTGTTATAAAAATCTTAATAAAAGAGGATATGAAACCAAATTTGTACATGACATATCTTTATGATTGAGAAATGAAGGTACATTACAAGAGGTGCTGGAAGTGACCTCCCCACCTATATACATAGTTCAACATGGTGCTGCATGTTCGTGAATGTTGCTGCTAAAGTATTGGGAGTGACTATCTGGATTTTGTGGCGGATGTTCTCACGTAACTCAGTGGTGGTGCATGGTTTGTTCTTGTACACATTACCTTTAAAGTCAGGTGACCTTGGGGGCCATAATCCTTTGGAAATCACTGTCAGAGAAAAATGATTCCACCACAGCCATACTCGCTTTAGACATGTGGCATGTTGCAATCACTTATTCAATACTGTTCCACAAGAAACAAGCACTCTTCTACAGAATATTGATACATTGTCAGAATCAAACAGCACCGGAAGGAGCAAGTCACATGGAACATCACAAATGGTAAGTCATGTTACATTGAAACACAAGAGCAATACACAGCTCGCAGAACCTCATTGTTGCCACATTTCACAAATTTACAGTACAATGCTGCCACATCGATGAGTTACGTGAGAACATCCGCCATGAAATCCAATACTCTGGCAGCAACATTCACAAACATGCAGCGCCATGTTGAACTGTGTATATAGGTGGGGTGAGGTCACTTTCAGCACCTCTTGTAATGTACAGTCCCATGCAAAAAGTTTGTCAGGTTACAGGAAACGGTTCGGCTATCCAACAATACACACAAGTACTGGCACTAATCACTTCAAGAGCAGAGCAGTACTGCTGTAATTTGGATAGGCACCATTCCACAGTTTCCATAGCTACAGGGGAGGGAAGGTAATGTGGGGAATTGAAAATTTGAAACTTGGAAAAGTATTATGATTACTTTGAAAGGAAATCAGTGTTTATTATTTAATTATACTTTATACAATATATATACAATATTGTTATGTTAGTTAATTCTAGTTATGTTATTCATATATTATACAATATATGAAAAACATAACTAGATACCAAAAAACATAACAAGTGACCACAAATATTAAGCAATAATAAAGCAGTTGTTGTAAATTTATGGTATTCATGATTTATGATTATCAAAGCAAATTGTAAGAAACATATATAAAGAAAATTCAACAAAATTTTGAAATGCCAAGCCATATACTGTTATTAATAATTAATAACAGTATAATAACAGTAATAACGGTATGGCCAGACAATTAATAATTCAAAATAGGCAAATAGGAATGACACTCAGAGAGCTATTGAAAATATTGCAACTTAGCGAAATAGATAGCCAAATAATTGCTATATATTATTACATTAACAATCTGTTTAATATTTATACTATATATAATTTAACTATTGGCTTCTGTAAGCAACTTATAAATCCCACATATTGAAATTACTTTAAAAACTTTCCTAAAATGCCCTTATGTTTAAATCCACATAATTTTCAATTATAAGTTTATTGATTGTTTTTTATTTAAGTAAACCAGTTATCTTTACTGACATATTAGTTATATCCAGTGAGCATATTCCAATTCCTTTTAATACAAATGTCATTTTAATGAATAAATAGTATATTCATATATTGTTTTTGATTACAAGTAATTTTTGTTTTTGACTATTAAATACAGCAGCAGAGTAAATAGTAAATCTCCAATTAGTCATGTCAATGAAATGGTGACGTCTCTTCCCATTCATTCTAAACCTATCTCCCACATTAACCAAGACAACGGTTGAGTTCATTTCATTTTGTGGCGTCTTCGGATGTAAGTGCCTGATGTAATACTTGATGGTGAGTCGGCCACTTCCTCCCCTAGAGAGAACCTGACAAACTTTTTGCACAAGACTGTACCTTCATTTCTCAACCATAAAGGTATGTCATGTACAAATTTGGTTTCGTATGCTTTTTTATTAAGATTTTTATAACACTTTTCCTAGGGCCCCTTACAAGTGGGATACCCTGTATAATCTCTTCATTTTGAAGAAAAACATAGCACTAAAATTTTATCTACAAGTAACAATTAAACACAGTTTTTGTGATAAATCTCAAAAACTGTCAATATACATTGGTTCATAATTGAATCATGATTGAGAAATCAAATACCTCAGTCATGATTATATTAGTTTTAATGCCATTTTATTCTTAAAGATTTCCAATAACAGAAAATATTTCTATACTATAATTATTAATAAAAGAAATGTTTAATTTTATTTACTTACTTTTCCAAGATCTGTTGAACAATCTAGACACCCAACTTGAATATTTCCATGACATACACCTGGTATAATCTGAACTCTCTGAAAATCACTAGCAAGGATTACAATATTACATCCTGCAGCATATGCCTATAAATAAATTTAAAAGTTTAACATTTTTATAACTCAATACAGAAAATGATTAAATAATTAATCAATTATCTAATCTTCAAGAAAGAATCACATAATAAGGAAAAATATATAATCAAATGATCTCTAACCACAACAGCTATAATGCAATTCTTCTATACTAAATATATCAAATTTAAATTAGATGATGTTTTACAAAAAAATAACTTAAAACTGCATTTTCATTCACTCTGCTAATGAAAAACTTTTTTGCAAGTTTTGATTTTACTTATCTAATTTTTAAATCATTATTTGAATAATGCTTCTTGGAAATTCAAAATAATGGAATATTTTCTATGAAAATTTCTGATATTTGCTAACAATAATATATTTTAACAAAAATTATGATGGGAAAATTTCACAAATTTTATTATTAATTTCCTTTTCTAAATCTTGAAAGAAAAGAAAATATTTTGTAACTAAATATGATAATTATGTAGATAATTTATTAAATTTGATATTTTAACATGAATATGATAAAGTGAGTGTGAGTGTGTGTGCGTGCGCACGCTATATACAGTATATGTATATAGTTCTGCTCAAATCAACTCATTTCAAAAAGCTCAAGCTTTCTTGTAAATACACAGATGATTAAAGTTCAAGCATTTTCATTTGTTTATTTACGAGATTAAGTCTGAATTGTGGCCTTTAAAAGTATTTTTAAATTTGATTCGTTTAAAAATCATTTTAACTACTGATCATTATATCTACTGACCAATAGAAAATTATTCCATGATAAGCAGGTACTTAAAAAATATATATCACAATATTACCCATTTTTCTTACATTTTTGAAATGATTTGAAGCTTTTTATCAAAAAGTTCTAACTATAGTAATAATTATGAGATAACTAGATCTGTAACAAGCTCCAAAATTCCAAGAGATCAAATCAATTGTCCAATACTGGGAATCAAGGAGAAAAAGGAAATTAATCCAGACAAGATTCTAGGGCAGACAAATTCCATTATTTATTATTTAATATTTCCGTTGAACTGCTTTCCAAGGACTTAATTCACTAAGAAACATCAATTAAGCACTATTCAGCAGTATCTATAATACACTTTCTTTATTATTAAACACAAACATTTTTGGTCGCGTTAGCGGCCATCATCAGGTATACAAACTACAAAGAATAGCTAATAGAACATACAGTTCTATGTTCTATTAGCTATTCTTTGTAGTTTGTATACCTGATGATGGCCACTAACGCGATCGAAAACGTTTGTGTTTAATAATAAAGAAAGTGTATTATAGATACTGCTGAATAGTGCTGAATTGATGTTTCTTAGTTTATATATATTCTAATTCATCATGACTAAGTGAATATTTACAAACCAAATATCTGAAACCAAATTGAGTCTGATATAAATAAATAATAAATTTACAGTTTAATTCTAAATTATCATGCTAGGAGACAATTTGACTTTAAATATTTTGTTTATATCTGTTATACTTGACAGCATTCTTTTTCTATCTTTAGTTTTGTGTTCATTAAGTTTATTGCAATAATATTCTATCGTAACAAATATTGATAGAAGGCAGAATATAATTTGCCACATTGACTTACTATCGCAGAGATTGAATTAAACTCCATTATACAAGTTAACAAGTCAGTATATCAATTAAATAAAATCCTGAAAAAAAATAAAAATTCTAAAATCATTGTATTTTCTAAGTTTTAAATTTTATATTAGCAAAATACTTTATATGTAAAATGAAGACTTATTAGCTCTAGAATTTTTAAATAATATACATTTTGTTAGTATAATTTGTTGTTATCAAACTCTACATTATTCATATAGCGATCAGCTTCTCTGTCAATGCAAATATTTTAATGTTAAAACTTCTGGAAGAATTATTATAATTAAAGGAAATGTTGAAAAATTGTGAAATTTTAAAATTTATTAAAAAAAAATTACTTGAATGTCTACATTTAAGATTTCATCAGATGAATTAACACATAGATTGTCACTATCCTCCAAAATTTCATCCAAATCAGTAAATCGCAGTCAACTGGATTCTTTTATAAATAATTTTTATTTTAAAAATTTTTGTTTATATTTTTTAAATTTATATTAGATAATGTGTTTAATAATATGCATACCCAATTTTTTTTTAATAGGCAAAACCGCTATGTCGAACTGGACTTCTTTGTCATACTTTTGCCACTGATTTACCACATGTCATATATTTACATAATGTAAATCATTCAGAAAACTTAGTTCATGTACCAGAAGTTATTGTTCAACAAGTACGTGGAAGGTCAGGAAAGATGATGCTTACCCGTGTCAGGAGACGATTTTCAGTCAGGGAATTAGAAAAATCGGGAAGAGTGTATGTTATATACTTAATCAGTTTAATATACTATATTTATCATTCATTCAAAAATTTAAAAAAGAATCAATTATGGTAATGCATTTCATTAAAATGTTTAAAAAATGATTTTTTTGTTTGTTTTAGCAGTGAACGGCTTTCTCGTATGATATCTGGGCCAACGAATTTCAATCATATAACTCATATGGGACCAGGAGAGGGTATCCAGCTGCATAAATTAATGGATATCCAAACAGTAAGTATCCAGTTTAAAGAGGGAAGGAAAAGTTTGCAATCTTGTTTTCTTAAAGAAATTGAGATGATTGATATAGTAATAAGCAAAACATTTATAGATATGGGACTATTTATTCAAAATGTTGGGATCAGGCATTTTCCAGATAGAGATTTTTCCAGAATTTGGAGCACCTCAACTAAATTCTACAATATTGAAAAATTACAAAAAATAAATAATTTCTCTAAGTTCAAAAATAAGTTCAATTAATAGTTTACATAAACAGAACTTAAATTTTTTGCAACTGAAACTTGACCACTGATGTGTATGGAGTTAAGAATTTTGAGTTGCATTATGCATGTGTGGATTTTTTACTTTCCATCAGTTCGATAAATTTAAATTTGTATTTTATATGTTGATGGATGTATCTATTAGAAAAAAATATTATTGCTGATTTATGTATGGAAGTTGTTTATAATTAAACAATTTTTTTGCCAACCAACATAAAACAACAATTACAATTTGAAGTAGCAACTTACTACATATGTCATATAAACAAACTTCAAATAAATAAAATACATTTTTTTAACATTATTGATTTATCATATGGCTTTAGGATTTAAAACAAATGACTTCATATATTTTGATTCACAAATAATAATATATGATTCAAACAAATTAATCATATATTTATATATGAGTATAAAGACAATAGTGACTTTTAAAATTTTTAATAAGAATTTGATTTGAAATTTCATATAGTTAGCCTTATATAAAAAATTTAAATTGTATAAAACATTTACTTAGTACAATACATATACAATAATATATATTATAGAAATTTTTTATTGACTGCCATAAAAATGTTTACCAATTTTCATTTTCAGTCTAACAATAGTATTCAAAATATTTTTATTTAGATAAAAATATAAAAATTAAAACAATCTTTTGCATAAAATATTATTTATCTAATATAATTTGTTTATATATAAAATTTACTTGGTTTACTAATATAAAACTGACAGTAATGAGTGTGATGTCATCCTATATGTTTATGATACAACTTTCCAATGTCAAATTTTTTTGTAAAAGTTTAAAAAGTATTTGTTTTGGTATTTCATATGTTGATGATGATATAATTTCTTTCATGCATCGTTCATACAGCAAGAACTAACTTTATCCTAGGCAAATGCAACTTTGTCAATTGAATCCATTCTAAAATTTCCTTAGATTATTTTTACCATCAGTAGTCTCTAAGCATTTAGCAAATGTGATAATATGGTAATAGCACTTTAAATTGGCAATTATATTCTGGTCTATAGGCTGTAAGATTAAAATTCTATTGGAAGGCAAGATGATGGTCTCGATCATTCAATTACCTTACTCATTAGTGTTTTCTTGATGATCTGGAACATTTTCAGTGATGAGTAATATCTTCTCTGCCAAGTTGTTCTTGCTGAGGTAAATATTGGAATAAGGTCCTAGTAACCCATGTTTTTCTGTTCCAAATCAAGAGAAGATTGGTTTTCACAAACCTTTTCAAAGCTCTTACATTCTCAGGATGGTAAGCAATTGTCAATTTCAACTTGAAATCTCCTATAGCACTGCCTCCCAGATGATGATGTCAATTGACTCTTAAATGGCTTATGACCTAGCAAGTTATTCTTTCAATGGTAGAACTACAATGCTGGATCCCACAACATAGATGGCCCAGAATTATAGTGGCTCAATTCCTCTTTGTTAGTACTTTACCCTTTATTTAAATTAACAACATAATACAATAAAAATTAAATGTACCATGTAAAGAGTAAAACAGCCATTGAATCAGAACAGTGCAGCAGTAGGAGCAGTAGCAAAAATATGAAAATAAAAGATGTTTTTTGCAAATTTAAAATCCAGAAGGAGGAATTTTAAACATATTTTCTTTTGATAATTTCCAATTGTGTTTTAAATGATGCAGTTTTGTTCGTTTTTGTTATTTTCTAATAAAAATATTTAAATAAAAATTTATTTATTTATTTTTTTGTGGTAGGAACCTGAATAATAATTTGTGGGGGACAAAAATTTTAAGTTCTGCCACTCTATTCTCCTCTTTCACAATGAAATTTCTGTTTAGCATCTGATGACTCCATTTCAATAATCTTAAAAATAAACACATTTGTAGATAGAACAAAGTTTAATAAACTGTGTTACATCTACAAAAGTGCTTGTTCTTAAAGAGTTATTGCAAGCTTAAAAAGTTAGAAAGTTTATGTTGATCCCATTTTATCTATGTTGAAGAATTATTTAAGACTATACCCAAACTTTTCAAGTATTCAAGCAAACTGTCTGCTACTTGATGTCTGTGCTGATTGATTCACCATGTCTCACAATTAAATGAATTCCAGTTTTTATTTTAAAATTTATCAAATCAGCCTTGACTTGCAAAAATTTCAACTTTTTAGTTTTTTCTGCCCTTCTTCAGATCATCAGAAATCCTGTTAACTTTAATATTTACATAGCTAATGTAACACGAAATAATTTTATTATTAATTAAAACTTTTTCGGCGTAACTTTGAAGTCCTTGTCAGTACACAAATTCTTAAGCAACAAATATTTTAGAATATAACAATAAATAACAAATTCTAAATTCTTTTCAAATTTAAAATTAATTGAAAAGAATTTAGAATTAACTGCATTTTTTATTATTATGTTCTAAAATATTTGTTGTATATGAATTTGTGTACTAACATGCTTCAAAGTTCGGCTGAAATTGTTTTAAATAATAATAAAATTATTTCCTGCTATGTGAGCTGTGTAAATGTCAAAGAATATTAATAAAAACAGGAATTGTCAAAAAGCTATCCTCTTAACTTTCTGCCTTATTAAAATGGAATTTCTATTATTTCTCTTAGTTTGCTAATTAGAAATCCAAGTCAATAAGAAATTCTCCATTTCCAACAAAATGTTTTCTCTGGTTTTCAGACATTTAATTATATCATACACTGCTAATTTTGTAATAACTTTGTATTTTTGTTTATCACCTATAATTGTTCTTATTGTTGTAGATAGTATTCCATGTTCACATTTGTGAGCAGATGTTCAAAATCACTAGTAATAAATCATAAAAAATGGCACACCCTATGCAGAAAGAATCTTTTATTTTAGAAAAGAAATGTTTTCAACTACTGTCAACTAGTCTACATCAGCTTAAGTCAGTCTTTTATAAGCTGATGTAGATATTTCTTTTCTGAAATAAAAAGCTTTTTATAAGTGATGGTAATTTTTAATTTCAACTCCAAAGTGAGACTATTCTTCATCTTTTAGTTTTGATTATTTGACTTTCACATAAGCATTGAGTTTTGTTGTAGAAATAAAGAAACAATATAAAATCAGCTAAAAATGATTTGAGAATCTTTCTCTTGCTAACTATGAACTCAAATCTGATCTGCAGTATTTAAGTGCAGTAGGTATAATGAGTGAATTCTTGAGGTGAGCATGAAATAAATAGTAATATGATGACAAATATGAGAACCAAAAGTAGATATGGAATAATGGTGTTAAATAGTTTACAACAAATATGAGAAACAATAGATTGTGAAGAATACAGATATTAAGGGTTCACTGTATTATCATATAATAATAATAATAATAATAATAATAAAATACCAGTACCATCATCTGAAATCTGCCATAGAAAGAACTACTCTCCCACACAAGGAAGGAGGATGTGGCCTTATCAACATTCCACATTTACATGACAGACAGATCTATAGTTTGAGAGAGTTCTTCTATAAAAAACAACATACAGCACAACTACACAAAGCTATAGTCTTGGCAGACAGAAACATCACACCATTAAATCTACAGAATAACATTCCAAACCCAATGGACAACACTGCACACATACAAGAAAAGAAAAAATCCTGGTTTAGAAAGGAACTCCGTGGCAGACATCCACATGATCTCCAGAAACACTTCATAGACACCAAAGCATCAAACAGCTGGTTAATAAGGGGGATCTATTTACAGAAACAGAAGGGTTCATAATAGCAATACAAGATCAGGTATTAAATACAAAAAACTACAGAAAATACATAGTGGAGGACCGTACATTGACAAACGACACATATAGGAAATGCCACATATCACCTGAAACGATTCATCACATTACGTCGGGTTGGAAGCTGCTTGCACAAACGGATTACCTACACAGACACAACCAAGTAGCAAACATAATAGACCAAAAGCTTGCAACCAAACAAATTAATAAACACACACTCATACCATATTACAAATACATACCAGACACAATCTTAGAAAACTTGACTCACAAAATGTACTATGACAGAACAATCTTAACAGATAAAACTGTACATCACAACAGACCAGACATCATTCTCATAGACAGACAAAACAAAGTTACCTACATTATAGACATTTCAATACCCAACATACACAATATCCGGGATGCATTCACCCAAAAAATTAGCAAATACACAAAACTCTCACAAGAAATTAAGCATCTTTGGGGAA
>WUQG02009650.1:0-11934 GCA_011317285.2 Androctonus mauritanicus
AGTACAAACCAAACTGTTTAGACTGTTTAAAGACTGAAACTGTTACTGTTTAGAGAAATTTCCATTTCTCTAAACAGTAACAGTTTCAGTCTTTAAACAGTCTAAACAGTTTGGTTTGTACTATAAAAAAAATTCTGTTTCTGTTACTGTTTCAGTCTCTAAACAGTCTAAACAGTTTCATTTGTACTATAAAAAGATTCTGTTTCTGTTACTGTTTCAATCTCTAAATAATCCAAACAGTTTCGTTTGTACTATAAAAATATTCAATATAGGAGAAGCTGGTCCAAAATAATCTCCTTAAACAAAAACGCAAAAAAATTCAAAATAAGTTGGTATTGAATTAATTTTTTTATATATATATTTTGGAAGAATACTCTTCCGACTATAAAATATCTTAAACACTTCGAGGATTATTCATTCGAAATAAGAGAACAAATAAAAATTCGAGACTTATGCCAAAGGATCGTTTTTATACACCCACCTCTCCAAAATGATCTCATAGAGATCATTTTTGCCGCAGATACTTAACAATTAATAAATAATGCAATTATTTATTAATTGTAAATAAAACAGTAGGCAAAAACACAGCAAAAACAAGTTTTATTATATCTACGTAAGATGTTATTCCATGTTTGTGTGGAAGTAAAAGAAACATCGGTTAACTAAAATTCTGATACCTTAGATCTCAGACGTCGATTTTCATTTAGTCAAAATGGCACACCCAAAATACACTAATCATAGATTTTTTTATACATGACACTACCTAACCTGATTAGGATATAATCGCCATCTTGTAGTAGTACAAGCTTTGCTGGTTTGTCTACAGGTGACGATAAAACTTAAGGATATACAATGGGGGGGATCGTTTCACCCTGACGGATCATTTTGGACCAGTTTTCTCTACATTTGCATAGAAATGTCTAAACTATTAAATCATTTTATGATGATGATTTATCAATAATTTTTTTATCTTTCTTTTTTATTAGGCTGGAAATGATTATTATTTATTTATTACTGCATACGATGGACACCAGACTGTAAGTTTATAAATAATTTTATTTTATGATATTAACTGTTTTTTTAATTTATTTAGTGATTTATTAATTAATGAACTGCTCATATATATATATTTTGTTCAGTTGTTATTGAATGGATGTCTTTCATGAAGATATATACAATATTTTATTTTTAATCAGAAATTGCAAACATTATTAAGAAACGACAATAAAAATATGATTAGTTTAACCTCAAAATTAATTTTTAAAAACTTTATGCAAACAAGTTATGTATGATTTTTGATTAGGCAAAAATTGAAGTGTACGTTCGAGTACTGGAAAGTAATCAAAGACCTCAAGAGCCAACAATTGAAGTTCCCTTTAGTACCAGTAATCCACCTCAGAGAGGGGGGACAAGGTTACGGCCATTTCCGCCCCATACCTTCATATCCTCCTCATCTGACACCACCAACTCCTCCACCTTTGCCTACAATTCTTCCAAGAAAAATTTCCCCACCTCGAAATCCTCGAACACCATATCCGCCTCCCCCGCTTCCACCACCATCTCCCCCGTTGGACACTCGAATATCCCACCAATATCAACAGAGGATAGTGGCACAGAAAGTGGCACGACGACTCGGCAGAGTACAGATATAACACCAACAGTTTTATCTATTATTGCCATTGTTTTATTTTTCATTTTAACGATTCTGGTATTTTGTTTTCTGAGAAGAAGATGTAAAGATGTCGGTGACAAGACGGTAAGTTAATATTTATAATAATATAAATTCGATGATGATAAGTTAAATACAGAAAAATCATCAATATTATCATTACCTAGGTTCACAAAAAAGTATCGGTAAGAAGAGAAAGTTCCGAAATAACAACAACAGATTTCAGTTATTTTGGAAACTCGTTTTGTCATCATAGAATGTTAACACCTTTTACTGCTTCTCATAATTACATCAGAGTAAGTTTTATAATTAATTATGTGTATAGAATATACATAGTTTTAAGTTAATGCAATATTAATTATTTTTTCTTTTAAGACGATGTTAGATGATCAAAAATGGGAATATCCACGGCATCATCTACATTTTCTTGGTATTTTGGGCGAAGGATGTTTTGGACAGGTATGGAAATGTGAAGCTAAGAGTAGTAAAACCAGGCAAATTGGAGCTGTTGTGGCCGTTAAAACAATGAAAAGTAAGAATTAAAATATATAGAGAAGAGAATTAATGTTGAATTTTTTCAAAATAGTGTAAATGACTTATTGCTAAAAGTCATTTACACTACTTTTTAATATGAAAAGAATATATTACGAAAAAAAATTCGATGTATTCTTTTCTAGAACAAGAAAAATAATATAATAATCGAAATGCTATATTTGAAAAAATTGATTTCAAAAAATTGCCCAACCACTTAAGTAAAGAAAACTAAGTTTAAATGAATGAATATCTGAATTGTTTTTTAAAGCAAAACGGAAAATATAAGTGAATCTTCTATCGATGTTAAATAACGGTTGACTATATTGTCTTTACCGCTACAGTATAAGCATTCTGCCACTTATAAAAAAAAAAGCATAAAAAACGGCACAGCACTAGGCAGAAAGTATCTTTTATTTCAGAAAAGAAACGTTTTCGATCACGAAAGCTTTTTTTTTCTTAAAAGTTTCTTTCTGCCTAGTGCTGTGCCGTTTTTTATGACAGTGTGGGCATGTGATTCAGCATTTGCTTATTATCTGTAGGATTTTAGTTTAATTCCCGGGTCTTATGGCTCCAGAATTTTCAGGTTGATCAGGGCCCTGCCTGTTGAACTCTGTCCTTCCAACCTTACCAAAGGTGAGTGGCCAGTGGCGTACCAAGAGGGCGGAGGGGCGGATCCTCGGGCCTCTGATCAGAAGGGGGCCTCCGAAGAACCCTAAGTTTTAAGTAACTATATGAGGAATATAAAAAAGGGGTTTGTATTCTAGGGAGATGATTACGTACAAATGTGGCGTGTTTATGTTTAAAAGTTTATTAGAAGCGCTGATGCTATAATTGTGTAAGGTATGAGTAGTTTTTTTATCCCTCTAAACATTCTGTATGATGTTCATTCCAATTAGGGGGGCCCCAGGGAGACTTTCGCCCCGGGCCCCCGATAGCTGTATGTCCACCGCTGTGAGTGGCCAATAATGGTCATTAGAATGTTCTGCAGGACGGAAAGCAGTATAGACCATACAGAAAGAAAAAGATATTTATTAGTTATTGTTTACAAAAGAAATCTTTTAACTAAATAAATTCCATATCTTTTAAGCGCGATATGTAATTTCAAATGCCGCCATCTTGTAATAAGACTATTTGGTGACTTCGTAATCAGTAGTAGCATATTTAGTGTAAAAAAGAAACGATGGTTTGAAATTTGAATAATACTGTACTTATCTTGATGACACTAACACAGAGACAAAGTGAGTACATGTAGACAATTTTTTTTTATAAAAAAAAATGGCTTAAAATCTTTGTAGATAGTACTTTAGGCCTATGTATAATAAAACGTGCGTGTCAGTCATAATTCTTCTGAATATAAAGACAGAGCTTTAAAAATTTAACAGCAAGTTCGGATTAGCTACAAGATTTGTTATGGCAAATATAATCAAAATCGGCCCAGGAATTGGGCATCGAGAACGAAAGTGTGTACCAGTCATTTAACGAAATGATTTGTGGTTAGGCCTGGCTCCACTACATTTGAAAACTGAAACTGATAACAAATTGAACAAGTTATGTTTCAGGATGCTTTCAGTTTATGCTTTAGCTCCACATAAACATAAACAAGTCTATAGAACTTTACAGCATCATCTAGTGTCCATATACATATTCAAGATGGAGGATGTTCCGATGACTGTTCATTTTTATGTTTAGTGATCAGCAAGAGTAAATTAGGAAACAAAACATCGAAATTATAGATCATTACTTTTCTTAAGATTGGCATAATCTAGCTGATTTAAAACACGAAAGAAATTAATAAGAGATTTTATTATTCATAGCTTTAAACGAGTAGAACCCGAGTGTCTTGAAAATCCATGGTCTTGAACCGAAAATTTTTCTTAGTCTGTGCATCGCCATGTTATCTTCATATATCAATGAATACTAAACTTTGATTGGCTACATAGTTACATCCTAAATTGAAACGTTAAATTTATTTCTACTGTATTTTCAGGTGAATTTCTGGCGAAGATACGGTTTTCAGTTTCAGGTTTGTTTTTTTTAAGGTAGTGGAGCTCAGACTTTAGTCCATTTTTTGTTGGGAAATAGACTAAATATATATATATATTTTCTTCGTAAAATAGATCTCTCGATTATCATACGTTTTGAGCATTTTTGAAAATAATTTCAAAAAAATTTTTTTTACCTACTTTAAAATCCAAAATGATTGTTAACTCTTATAATGATTCACGAAAGTTTAAATTTTATTTTCGCAAAAAATCACGTGATATATAATTTTAAATTTAAATATATATATTTTTTAATATTGATATCAGATATGTTTTCAAACTGAATTTTTTCTCCCTTCAAAAGACACGAATTTTAAAAATGTGAGAATATAAATTAAATTTCATATTTGTCGATACATAAATAGAAAAAATATATACCTGTATATAGTAGTAATGTCCACGTAACATCTCATTTTATTCTATAGTTTGTCTCATGTTGAGCTGATACCTAACCTAAGATGTGCTTTGGCTGTGTTGTTCCACTTTAAGAAGTAACTCATGGAATGATTTCCTTTATAAAAGGTTTAATTTCGCTTCAAGAGCGTATTTTTTTAAATTTTAAATATATTCTGCATTTTATTGGTTGATAGATAATCTTTGGATAAAAAAAACCCGATGATATATCATCGAAATTATTGTATTGTAAGATGGAATCTTGTTCAAGTGTTAATACCGCATTTACACATTCGCGCGAATGGCGAGTCGAATCGCAAGGCGAGTGGCGAGACACTCGTCTCGTTCCTCGCCTCGCCGTTCGTAGCGCTCGCTCTTGAAGCGATTTTTTTTGTGGACGAGTCAAAGGCTTGTACGACGAGGCGAGCTCAGTGTTTACACAATCGCTGTTCGGTTCGCAACGAGCGCCAGCAAGTGGTTTTGTTTCCTTTTTATCACTACGTGAATTTTTCCCTATTCAAATAGAAAAATGGAGTAGAGTAACGTTCAAGTGTTTGATTTTTGGAACTGTACCATGGTGAACCTGCTATTTGGATCTGTTGCGATGACATGCTATCATCCACCATCGTCTACGGCGACGTCTTTTTTCAATTTTTCCACGAATAATTTCAATATTTTTGTGAATACTTAGTAAGTGGTGGGCAGCTACCGCCACAACTTTCATGTTGTCCATTCGTCTCGACTTACCTGTTAGTGAACTCAGCATGGGCGAATGTGTAAATGATCATTCACGTCGCGGGGACGAACGTGCGAATGTCAGCGAGTGACGAGACGAAACACGAACGCGAATGTGTAAATGCGGTATAAGAAAAGTGTTAAAGGAAAGATCCTGCATAGTCAATTAATTGTATAAGACTTGATTAACGTACTTTAAAAGATCGTCTGTATAAATCAACTTCTAGCAGCGGAATGATACGTAATGGGTGCTTCGCCGGTTGATGACTTTATAGGTATCAATTCAAAGTGAGTAGATAAAAAAAAGAATTTTAAAAATATGCTTTTAATCATAAAAGGAATCTTTGAAATATTGAATGGAATAATCTCATGTTTTTCTAAGAATTGTAGAACAGATGAAAGATTTTTGTGAACAGATAAAACTAGGAAAGTCTTCGGATTCTATTCTGATAAGTATTGATAATTTCTAATTCCAGCGGCGGCGAATATCCTGGCATCCTTAACTAGCTTAATTCCATCAGATACCACCATGATTAATTTTCATTTTATAGCTTAGTTTTTTTATCTAACGATAAAATACTTTTTTAATACTAAATTCAGAAAAATAATTGTTTTCGTATCTAAAATTACTTTCAACTAAACTTATATTTGACGACAGCATCGGAAGTCAGTATTGAATCTATGGGAGCGGCGTATTACCAACTTTTGTGACGATATTAATGCGCATGAAACAGTTTATTTCGATGTAAAAGGTAACGATGTCAGTAAGAACTGTGTTTATTTTTTATGTAATCATGCCTCTGGGTTTTCATTTTCAAGTTTGAATAAACATTCAATGCAGTTTGCTTCGTTTGACGGTTAATCATGCAGCCTTTCGAGAACCACTTAAAATTACAACTCTCTGCAAATTCAGAACACAGTTATGGTTAGAATCGATGTGCAGAACATCATTGCGCATCCGATCGTTGTGTATATTATAGACAGGCAGACACGTACACTTTACTACATATTAAAATTTATGTTAATATTGTAACTTTGGAGTATAAAGTGTAATTAGACTTCTTTTTCTATTAATAAATCGACTGGGTATCTGCAACAGTAGCTTTTTACTTTAAGGATCTGACGTCAATTCTTACAGGCAACCCCGAGGAGAGGTGGGTCCAGTGCGGCCCATGAGGCCTAAGGGAGACGATGCCCACTGGCGGACTTTCGCATAGGCAATGCAGACGGCCATCTCAGGCCCCGCAACCTAAGGGCCCTTTATTTAGCTTTAAAGCTTGTATTGAACAATGTTAAATTATAAAAAAGTTATTATTTTTCGGTTTTTTTACATACCTACATGTATTTTTCTAAAAATTAAAAGAATTGGTTTTCTAAAAAAAAGATTTATTTTAATAGGGCCCCAAAAATCTCTCACGCTTGGGGCTCCCTTGAGGCAAAATTCGCTATTGCCATGCCAATAGAATGCCAATCCTTACAGGGCGGTGGAATATAAAAAGATTCTACCTTTTTGACCACTTGATCTCAGTGATGTTCACAAAATTCTTTAGTTATAAAATCAAAAATTAGTTTATAAAAAAATAAATGAAGTAAATACAGGGTGGCCCACTGTCATATATTAATATATTTTCTCTTAATTTGAGTCTGTTCGATCATAAATAAATTTTTTTTTTTACAAATGTGCATTTATTATCAATTGTTAAATGCGCTTTGTTTTCCTTAAAAATGTTTAATTATAAAAATAGGTATATGCAATAATCGAACAAACTCAAATTAAGGGAAAATATATTTATACGTGATAGTGGGCCACTCTGTATTTACTTCATTTCTTTTTTTTTTTTTATAAATCAATAACGTAATATGACCTGACCCTTGAAAAATGCACGGGTTGAGTCATATTGCATTATTGATTGTCAGCTATTCTGTCTCCAGTTGTCATCAAATTAATTTTATTTTAAGGTCCTGTAAGCTGGTTTAGATTTTGTTTTATCTTAATTTTGGACCTAGTTGTCAGTTTGGTTGATTTTGATATAGATATACATAATACAAAATATGCGAGTCAGTCACATGTATGTGTGGGGGCCTCAAATTAGTCTTTCTCAGCTGAAAAAATTTCTCTTGGAGGCCCAGTTTACAGCTTGAGTTTTGGAATCTCTCTGAATGAAGAACTTGGTTTTTATTATTTGCAAGACAAATTGTAGAAGAAATTGATGTGATTTCTTTTAATTTCAGTCATTCAGTTGTTCTTAAATACAATTCTCATAATTTCCAGACGGTTCACAAATTTATTTCTATAGGTTTTTCCATTTCTTCGATTTGAAAGATTTATTTTGAGAAACGTTAAAATTCTGAATAGTGTGATATTGTGTACTATACTCAGTGAAAATTGATCTTAATTGTATTTTCCCCAGGAAGAATTTTTTTTAATTAGAAAATTATTCCATGCATTGATTTCATTTGTTATTTCAAACAAATGAATTGTAAAATAAACTGCCAAAAATTGATACAAAAAAGAAATATTACTAGCACGATGGCAGGACATTGATTAAATTGTCATTTTTTCGATGTCCTGTCATCATGCTAGTAATATTTCTTTTTTGTTATTTCAAATCTCATATTTACTGAAAAGTTATATCATCATCAAGCTAATTGATTTACAACAGATAAAAATAATTCATTCTTTCTGAATTTATTGAAGTATAAAATTGAGAGATCATTTATCAATATTTTGTCACAATGACATCATGGGATGACCACATCTCGAATTCAAACAAAATCATTTTGCTGTAATAATTCATTTATTATAACATTTGGAATCAGTCGGTTGATCGCAATGATGTTACGTGCTGCAATACTAACATATTCCGTTGTGATGTCACAATTGTACTTTATATCTTCATACATTATTATGTTATGCTGTGATGATGTCATATAATTCATTGTAGCATATGACTAATCTCTAAGATTATGATGATGCAATTATCTATACTGAAAAATAATAAAATGCATATTATGTAGATCATCTTCAGTTGATATGATTTTGACCTTAATAGATCATCCTCAGTTTTGCAATTTGAACAAGTTTGTTCACTTTTGTTCAAATTGTAAAACTGAAATGACCTATTATATTGAACACTTTTCTGTCTTCAATCTTATGTATATAATATGTTTGTTAATAAAATTGAGACTAGAGTGTTATGTTATGTGAACAACGTTTTATTTTTATTTAAACAAGTTTTACTTGTTTAAATAAAAATAAAACGTTGTTCTGGGAAAAAATGATACAGAAATGCATTCGCAGCTAACTATTCAAGTTGATAAAATTTGCCAAATAAATAAATAAAGTTGATATTAAATAGACATATAAATATAAGACTTCAACAAAAATCATTTCTTATAAATTGGTAAATTATTAAATTCAGTTGAAGATTTATTGAATATCATTCAATATTTTTGTTGTCAACAACTTTGTTATCATAAATATTGTACTAGAGAATTGAAAAATTTTGACATTTTTTTTGTTGAAAGGAAAAATAAAATTAAATATTTAATATGTAATTGTTACATTTCTAATCACAGTAGATAGTTTGAATATATTTTGATTTGAGATCTGTTATTGTATCAAAAGTAAAAAGAAATTTTCTAACATAATAAAACTTCTGTTAAAAATTTTTTTATTTAAATCTATATTCACAAAAGATATCAACTGTATGCAAATGACTCAGTGACTGACCATTTTCTGCTCATGCCTGTCAGGGATAGGGAAAAAATTCAACTGGAAGTACAGTTTTAACATGTTTATTTTTGTATATATATTATTTATTGATTTATCAGATTCATTGTTCTATTAATTAACAATAATTTCAATACCATAACATACATATTAAACTTAATAGTAAAAGCTAAAAACCATAATAAATTGATCTCAAATTATAAAATTTGAACACTAAACAGATATTGGCATATACTTGTTGACACTGATTTGACTTACATTTTGAACCTGCATTTTTGAGTAATGTTGTCAAATGCATCCAGTTTCATTTACAAATTTTAAAAAGTAAAAAATTCATTTTAAAATGGGATGAATTTTAAAATCTAGAACGTTTTTTGAGACTACTGATGCAGGACAATGTACCAAAATCCAGGACGAATGATTTAATATTAAGCAATATTTAAAATTATGCAATTTACTTCTAAATGTAATCTAGAGTTATAATTTATATATAGAATTAGATTTCTAAATATTTTTCAGGGCTTCTTTAAACAGTTTTGTATAATTACTATTATCTTTATGTATATTAAATGAAATTTTTATTTGGTTTACATAAAACAATTGAACACATTACATCATAGAAATTTTCTTGCAAAAATTTTCATTCTAAAAATTTAATGAGATAGTTTTTAATTTGAATTCATAAAAGTAATTTTAAAAAGGCTTTAAAATTGCCTTTTTTATTTTAATAATTTGGTTTTCTTTACTTTTTTTTTATTCTGTCATTGTACAAAGAATAAAAATAACATAAAATAATGTAATGGTCTAACTCTTTGAAAAATACAAATTCCTTAGCTAATTTATTACTGTAACAGGCAATAAAAAAATATATATATAATAGTAATTTCTCTTTTATAAGTAGTTATAGAAGTAATTCAATAAAAATTTTTATATCATTGCTATTTTGTTTTAATCAAATGAATATAACAGAATCAAGAATCATTTTGTAGAAATCTATTTACTAATGATACTTGCTCTATTGATATTGATTAGTATTGTTTGAATAAATATAAATAGATTCAATAATGGAATGTATATTTTTTATAAATTAATTTAGATTTTATGGCAGAAGATAATTTATAAAACAAAAAAAAACATTTATCATTAGATGTTCTGTTTGTTTGTTTTTACATTTATTTTTCTGTTTTATAGTGCTTAAGCTATACCATATTTGTCAGTTTATAAATTGTTACATCATGTTGATGCATTGTAATTTTGGAATTTTAAATTTAAGAAAAAAAAATTTATTTGTTAATACAATGGAAATATTTAAAATTCAATAAAGTAAAACCCAAAAGTCCATTAAAAAAAGTGCAGGATTATTATTATTATTATTATTATTATTATTATTATTATTATTATTATTATTATTATTATTATTATTATACATTACTGAAATAACTTTAGATTCATTACTGAATTGATAATCATTATCTTCAATGTCATCATAATCATTATTTTTTTCAGAATCATTACCACTTTCATACATTAAATAATCTTTAGTGCCATTCATTGCATGACTCACATTATGTTTTTAAAGAATTTGATCACAGTTTCATTTCATTATGTTTTATGTTATATTATCATTTATAGCTTCTAAGACACAAAACAATTTTTAAGATATAAGAGTAAAAAGTTTATAAGCTAACAAATATGATAATTAAGATAAGAAAAATATATATTTCAAGAAAATATATTAAAATACTATATATTTTGGAAGTGAGAATCTGAAAAAAAGGATTGTGAAAACAATAATGCTCCAAAAAATTTTAATATTTTTCTTTTTTAGTTGTATCAAGAAGCACTAATACAGTAAACAATCATATACAGTAGTCACTGATTGACATTTATTACTGCAATCATTGGAGTCAAAATTCACCTTATTCGAACTTTGATCCTAAATTAATTATCATTAAACTGATAGTTAGTTATATTCAAAAAGTATTTAATATGACTACAGATTGTCAAATTTGAAGTGTCAAATCCAATTAATAAAAGAACTTGAACAGTTTAAAAATTACAAAAATCAACAAAAAAAGCATCATTTTTCTCCTTTCCCTCCACACATCTCTACAGGTTATATCATATAACTAATATTGATGAAATTTGGAATATAAATATTTCTTATGTCACTTAAGGTGTCCTGAAAATTTCAGCATCAAATCAAAATAAAGGGAGGAAATGGGGATCCATGTTTCATAAACACTTCTACATATTGCATTGTTTAACCACTTTTGACCAAATTTGGAATAAAGGCATATCTTAGATCAATTAAAATCTTTTGAGAATTTTGGCCCAGTTAGGCTAAACTAACTTTTGTTATGGAAAATTATCTTCCTCTACACCTAAAAGGTGTAGAAGATGATGATTTTTTTCCTTAGAAACGTTACTAAAGATCACAATGTTCAATCAATTTCAAATAAATCTGGAATGTAAATGTTATTTATGTTTAAACTTTTTGAAAAATGCAGATCAATAGGACCAAAATGATAGGAATAGAAGATCTTTTCATCATAAACTCTTTTTTTATAGGTCATATCATTCAATCAAATTTGATATGTGTGTGTTTATTATTTTTGCTAAATATTTCCAAAAATTTTGATTCAATCAGATTAAAAATAAAGAGAATATTTAATGATATACTGACATATTTTAATCTTTGTTCAGCTCTTTAAGCAGGAAATAACTCTTCTCTTATTTGCAAAACAAAACTTTATTAACTAATTAACTATAGCGCTTTCGGCTCACTCGAGCCCACTTCAGTAGTTACATCTCTACACTTACAACAA
>WUQG02009661.1:0-11933 GCA_011317285.2 Androctonus mauritanicus
AGCTTTTACCTATCTAATTATGAGCAATTTATAAGAATAATTTGGCTCCATTATTATCCTTATGCATTTCATTTTAGACATAAAAAAAATTAAATACTTATCTAATATTTAAAATCAGTAAGATAAATTTATAGAAAATTTATTATTTTGAAAAAAAATTTTATATTCAGTATATTCAATAATCATTAATGTAATTATGTATAGACTATACAGAAGAATCTGAGTTAATCAGGATAATTGGAAAATTAATTCCCTGGATAATCTGCAAAATATTCAAAAAATTTGGAGTCATGGATAAATATGCATTTAATATTAAAATATAAATAAATTGCATAAATTCATATATTCAAATATTCTATTACTTATTGAAAAAGGAAATCAAATATTTTTATATGCAATAAGAAGTTATTGCAGTATTTGTGTTTTTAATTTCATTTTAGTTTTGATTGCCAATTATTTAAGATATAATAAAGAAATGAGTCTGGTGTTTTTAAAAATCTTTCAGATATTGAAACTAAGATGATAAACATCAACAATTAAACATTTTGGAGTTACAGCTGAACTCTTATTAATCCATAACTCGAGATAATCAGAAATATACAACATATTATAACTTATTTTAGTTCTGGTTCAAGAATGGATTTTTTTTAATAAATTTAGATTCAAAAATGAATTGTATATTTAATATACTTACACTTTTATACTTTTGATGACAAAACTAAGATACTTTATTTTCAATAATAAATAAAAACAGAAAAAAACCACTTGCTACTAAAGAACACCACAGTTCATAACAGCACTGCAAGAAAGTAAAACCATTTTAATACTGTAAAACGTTTTCAGACTATGTAGCCGTACCTCATAAGTTCGTCTTTCTTAACAATACAACAGCATAATAAGAACAGTTGTTGTTATTATTTCTGATTAAATGTTTAATTGTTAGCAATAATTGTTTAATTGATACAACAGCATAATAAGAACAGTTGTTCTTATTATGCTGTTGTATCATTAAGAAACATGTACTGATGAGGGACTGCTACAGAGTCTGAGAATGTGTTATGGTATTAAAATGTTGTTACTTGCTTGTAGTGCTGTTATGAACTGTGGATAATAATAAATAAGAATAAAATTATTTTAACTTACAGAATGAAAATTCTATATGATGATTCACAATATATATACTGCTTTAAGATTTAATTTGTTAACTGGTTTTGTAAACTATTATAACTAAATTCCAAATTAATTAATTATTTTTACTTCAAATGTATGATACTAATTCATAATTAACTTTTTAATCAAATTTAATTTAATTTGGGCACTAATTCATATAATTTTAATTATGTTGTAATAAGTGCTCAGTGCTTCCCTATTTATGCACAGATAAACATCAAATTTACTGTACAGTGGTATCTTGACTTATGAATCATGCTACATATGTACTTTTCAAGATACAAACTTTTTCATATCTGAGCTTGTGTTAATGTGGTAAAGACCACTTATTTTTCATAATATTAGAGATCTAAATAATAATTAATAGTTATATCAAATTCTTTGTAATTAAGTTTTAACTCTCAATGCAAGTTAGCAAAGAAGTTGATATAATTAGAAATTAGAAGTAAGTAGAATTATATTTTTTTCTCTTAGCCTTTAACTCACATCACAAGTTAAAGCCTAAGAGGCAAAACGAAGTAACTGATGATGACAAATCAGAAACTGAATTACAAAACCAGTCACAAGAAAATTGATTTTTTTATTTAATGGAAGGTGATTTTTATTCAAAGCATGTAAAACCAAAGATTTCAAAAATAAAAATAATTATACACAAATGCATATTTTTTTATTTTCAAAATTTCTAAATTTGGAAATGGGTTAATTGATTTCCCATAAGATAAAATGAAAATTGGGTTTTAAGATATGAATTCTTCAAATTAGAAACCATCACCAGGAACGAATTAAGTTTGTAAGTCAAGGTACCACTGTATTTTTTTATGATTTAAATTCATTACTTAAAAGAAAATGATTATTAAAAAATATTTAATATAATATTCTTCAAGTCATTGTTAGATGAAAAATAATCTCAATGAAAATCCATAAGAGTCGGGATTTCAACTTCTGATCTATTCATTGATTGCTTTTTTTAGTCTTAGAGTTGGTAGTGATAATCGGTGCTCTCTGTAGTTAGCTGCCTTGATCATCAATTCCTTGATCAAGAACTCCATAAATATTTGTGAACACAGTCAGAAATTCTTTTATGAAAATTTTATTAATATGAATTTAAAAACTTCATTTAACACTGTGTAGAAGGATCATATTGTAGAATTGTATTAACATACATAATTCAAAATGTAGAGCTTATTATTATTATAGTTAAATTCTTTATAATATCTTGCACTTAAATTCCATATAATTAAATTTAATTATTTGGAATCTAACTGCAAGATATATACTAAATTTGTTTTTAAACTATTAATTTTTTTCTCAATTTTCTCTCTTGCTAATTCAGTTATCAATCTGCAAATTTTTAATAGGGAACTATGATTAATTAGAAATTCAATTTTATGTATTATTATAATTTATAGTAATTCACTTGTAATAAGTTAGTTCATATGCAGTATTTCAGTACAAAAGTTTTATTTTCATTGTAGCTTGATAAATAGCAATATATTGTATTAATCTTAATATAAATAGCCAATGATTATCATTATAATCTGCTATTTAATAAAATTTACTGGTTAAAATCTTATTTTGGATTAGAGATAATATTTTTATTTATTTTTTGCAGGATAGTGATGGAATATCACGAAGAGATTTTAAAACTGTTAAAACTAAGGAACAGGTTTTAAAAGAATTAAGTAAATTTGTGGAAAGCTATCCAAACACCCCTGTAAGTTTCTTTAAGTAGTCCATTTGTGTATTTTTTAATTAAAAACTTAATTTTCTAAAAATTATTTAATATTAGTTAGTTTTGTTTAGTTATTTTGGTTTTGCCAATTTTTCTTATGAATTGTAATTTATTTCACAAATTTTCTGATAAATGTTTCTGATATAAAGCTTATCTTATAGAAAATTAGGTACAGATATATTTTTTTTCCTTATAGTTCTCATAAATTAAATTTTATCAATTTTTATGAAATTATTTTACAAATTCAGTTTCATGTAAAAGACTATTCGATACCTGTTTGACGCACTTCAAGATATAATTTAGTTGTTAATAAATAAGTTATGTGGTAAAACTCAACACAATAGCAGTTGTGAAAAAACTTATTTAATTAAACGAACATTTTTGGTAAGACTGCTTACCATCATCAGGTTTATAACTGAAAGAACGGTTTTTAGAACATTGGAACAGGAATTCTGAGTTATAAGATTTCTGTTGCCTAGGATACAACAATGTTATTAGAAGAGTGCAAAATTTACATAAAGAACTTTTTATATATGTATATTGTATGAATATGGTTAAAATACATTTAAACTTGATTTAGGATGTTGATTAAACAAATCATATTAAAAGTAAGCATAAATAAAAAAGTAAAATATAAAAACAAATATAAGTAAACTAAAGTAATAACTAACTAAATAAAATAAAAGTTTAACAAGATATTCTTTTTCTATAAGGATCGACAAAATAGGGTTTCTGTTCTTTTGGGTTCTTAGGTGTTTATGACTGAAAGCTTTCTTATTGACCACACTTCTCTCCACTTTTCAAAGAGATATGCCCATGACAACTGCAGGTTTATCATTAAATAAATATGATAATAATCATTAACTAATGTATTATTATCATATATTACTTTAAATCAAAATCATAAAGAAATGGAGAAATGAGTCCATCGAATTCTTTACACACAATATGAGAAATAATTTACAACTTATAAAAAAAAATGGAAAAATCTGAAAATTTAAAATATCTAAAGGAGTTAGAAGAGGAGAAAAAATCATCTCAAAGTTGATAACTTTCAAATGTACATGATTTTATAAGTTATACAGAAATAAAACATACAAAAATATTAAATTATAAGATTATTTCAATTGAATTTTAAACTCAGTATTCATAAATCGCACAGATATTGTTCAAAAATTTTATTGACAATGATATTATATTTGTAAACTAATTTTACACTCCTAGAGAGTTTTTTTCTTTCTGATAGTAGAAGGGAAACTATTTACTAATTTTTCATCTAATTGTAATTGTATTGTTCAGTAATGTAATGATATGAATAAAAACTATGATTTAATTGGAAAATGTTGCATAGTAATTATTTGTCATGATTTTCTGGAAAGAGAATTTTTTTTAATAAATGCATGTTCTTTTGTTACTTTATTCTGCTTTTCACTTGGTGAATACTGATTGATGTGGCATTATAATGTCCAAAAGTACCTTAGCATTCATAATTTAATATCTGTGTTTATTTTTCTTAACATCACTTCTCAATCAATCACTAATAAAATACCATTCCAAACCCTATGATATGTTATATATTCATGGAGCCATTCAGGTGAGACGAGCTATGCTCAGAACTATTTATCCCTCATAAATTTTCCAAGAAGTGTGATCTTAATTTGATTCCAGGTCCTCTAGTAGAAAATTAAAGCATTTCTATGTGGCAAATCTAATCAACTATCTATTGCAATATGGTTTAACACAATGTTCATAGACAATATTGTATACATGAATTAATGCTTATATGTAGTTAATTGTTTTTCTATAGTAACTATTATAGATTTCTAACTTTTTTCTGTCTCTTGTACAAAGAAATATGTAACAGTGAGCTTTATTCCATACTCCTTCCTTAAAGAATTTAGTTTTTGCTTGCAGTGTAATGGCAAAACAATGCCAAGTGAGATGACTAAACAAGGACCTACTGTAAAAATGTTTTATATGTTAAATGATCGACAAATAAGGGGCTAGTGATTGATAGATTCAAATGGCCAAATATTCAGTAGAAAAATAGACAATTTTCTCATCATTGATTAGGAGTGGAGAAATAATTTATACACCGATTTATTTGTTGATAAATTCCCTTGAATATGATATACAAGGTGACCCCACTTTTTCCTGATCATAAATGTACGGGAGGATAAATATTGATTTTGATATTTATCGAAAACGTTGGTGATTAATAGCTGATAAGTTTTGCCATTTTAAATCATTTAAATTAATTTATATTTGAATTTGTATTCATATTTCTTTAATCATAGATTTGGTTTTTTGTTTAACCAATATAATTAACAAAAATTTTTATCATCTTATAAAAATATAGAGAGCCAATATATTCGCTATATTATTTATAACATAGTTAATGTATTGAGTCTCTTTATATTTTTATTGAATTATAAAGTACATTATGATGATTTATTTTTCTTAGTTTATAAAGCATACACAAATTCAGTTGTCAAATATTATTCATAATTTTTTTGTAATAAATTGACTGGAGTTGCTATATATGTTCAGACAATATCCAAATGCAATTTATTGTGTGTTTATTTCATCATTTCTTAATAAAATCACAAAAAAATTCTTAAAAATTGTACATAGTCCCTCAAGAGCTATAGGAATAATACAATATTTCTTATGCTTTAATGTTTGGTACAATCTTGATTCAATAATAAAAATTTGCTATATTCAAATAATCAATCTATTTAACATTCAAATTAACATAGGGAAAATCTAAAGCATCCTAGAAGAATGCAAAATCCTTCAATAATCATCATTTTCAACAATTTGCACTTCAGGATATATTTGCCTCTAACTGTATTTGATTTGCTATGTTCTTGCTGTTCTGCTGCTCTCTTTGCTATGTTTTATATCTTGTTGGTCAAATAACTGATGATTAAATTATAACTGAAAACATTCCTATAATTTGTAGATAATTAAATTTGTTGTATAGTGATAAAGCATGCTATCTCCAAGTTACGTAAATGGATCATTTTGCAAAATCCTACAAAATCAAATCCATATACAGTGGAGCATATGTTATATGATAATAGTGGATCATAAAACTTAATGTTAAAAATAGTTATATTAAAGAATAAGCAGATAAGTTGCATGGTAAATTATTACTGATAGTATGTATCTATTGAAGAGTATTTTCTTATCAGACATTTGGTATCTTGTTTCTCTTAGAAAGTTGTGGCAACCTAATATAAACCCTCCCAGTTGTGTTATAAGTTGAATTTCATTAATCTGTTCTGCTTGTGTTTAATTAACGTAATTGTCCTAAGTGTTTGTATTCTTAAGACATTTAATTGTCTTACTTTCAGTTATCACTGATTATTGTTTTTACTTACATGTTGAATATTATATTTGTCTTATCATTGTTTATCTTTAGTCTTATTTTTTCACTTTTATTGAGGTTTGTTTACATTTCTTGTAATTCATTTGATATTTGGATGAACAGTGTTATGTCATCAGCAAATGTGAGATGATTGAGATTCATTCTGTTGATGTTCATTCATTTTTGCTTTTAGCTCATTGGAATATTTCTTCTAGGCAAGTTGTGAACAGTTTTTTGGTGAAATAATGTCTCCTCGATGACCACCTCTTTAAATTTGTTTATTATTGATTATTTTTTGTTCTTAAGAGATTAAGTTCTTCAGTTATATGTACTGATGAGGGTCCAAACTTGAGTCTGAAAACGTTTTACAGAATAAAACAGTTACTTGTGTATAGTGCTATTTTTTGAGAACTAAGTTATACGAAAGCAAGTAGGTTTAACCCATGATATTGTACGTCTAAATTTTTATATATATATATAATGATGTCTAAATTCATCAATTATTCTCAAACTGTAAGTCAATAAACTGGCAAATAGAAAGAAAAACATTATATATAAACACACATTTGTTTATTTATTTTGAAATTTGGAATGTTGTTTATAATTGTAATTTTAAATTTATTATTTATAGGTTCAATATTTACAGCGACTTCGATGTTTGCAAGCAACATTAGAAATATCTGAATTCTTTGCAAATCATGAGGTAAATATTTAAAAAATTAAGTGATAAAATTATTTTAAAATTTAGTATTTTAGAGAAATAAAACTTAACAAATAATAATCTTGTTTAAATTTTATAATTTAATATTTTCCTTGAATTTGTAATTATAGTATACATACTCCTCAAGTTATGAATATAATTCGTACATAAGTTTTGTTTGTAAGTCGGATAATGCCATTATTTTGTCTCCAAAAGTATTGAAATAACTTTTGTGAAATATATTAAAAAATATAATACTGGTATATAATGGACCAATTAGAAGTTTATTCCACAGATTTGAATGAAAAATTCTGAATAATTGTTGCCATTTTGAAATACTACCATAATATATTGGTTGCTATCATAATATTTAAAATTCTTGGAGTCTTGAAATTTTCTAAAATTTGAAAATGAAATTTCATATTTTCTTCTGACTAAACTGCTTAACTGTTTATTATATATTAAATATAAAATAAACGTTAATAACATAAACAACATAAAATCAGCATTCTTTATGTTTGCAAATAAAATGTGGTGATTTTATGTTATTATTTATGAATGTTCATAACTAGAGGATTACATATATATTTTGTTCAATTAGTTTTTATTTAATTTTAAATTGAGATTTAATTTTGTTGGTAAAATTTAAAGACTAATATTTTCCTTCAGTTTTGTATTCTCTGAAATTTGTGTTTCTCATGCTATTAATTTTAATTGTTAAATGAATTATGTATAGTTTTTTTTAACATTTTTTCTAAATTTGATTTTTGACATCATAAATAAAACTGAACAAAATCAATAGATTTTGTTTTTTTTTTCCCCACTTTTGTCACACACGCATTGATACAGTTTTCTCTTTATTGCCGTGTTTCATTAAATTTCAATAGATCAGTCAAATAACATAACTGTCAGATTACATAATATTTTAACATTTCAAAAATGATTAGGAAGTATAATTTTTCTGTTATATAGAAAACATTTCTAAATATAAAATACAAATGGGTTTCTAATTTGATCGTGTGGTATACTATATAAAAGATTAATATAAAATAATGTGTTCAAAATATAATCACTTCCAAATGATTTCTTATCAGACTACATAGAAAATTAAATTAGGTGTGCCAAATATATTCATCTGCAAGATGACTAAGTTTATTTTAGATTAAAAATAAATGAAAGAAGCTTAGAATTAAATTTAAATAAAATCAGAACAATGCCAATTTCTTAATAATTATCCAAAAAATTTCACAATTTAATAAAATCAAATCATTAGTTTCTTGCTACATTAAAATTAAATTTTAATTCATTTTGAAATGACAGATTGTTAAAATTTTAAGTTACTGAAGTGATGATAAATTGAAATCAATTGTGTTTGAGTAATAAATATTATAATTAGATTCAGTTAATTATTTTTTAGTTCGATTGTAGATTATTGAAATTTTTAATAATGATTTCACAAATGTATATTTAGAAAATTTTCATATTTTGACTTAAATCATGTTTAAAATATGAAATTTAGTTATTTTAACAAAAATGAAATCACTCAGAGTAAATGCAGGATGTAATTTTGGGGTGTTCTTGCATTAGTTCACTAATCTAGGAATATATTAAATCAGATGCTATTAATCTAATATTACTAATGATTTGTAAATTCTAAAAATAAAACTCAACTAGATTGTTTAAATAGATACAACATTCATTTTGAATCATAAGTTTTATAA
This sequence comes from Androctonus mauritanicus, assembly GCA_011317285.2. NCBI lineage: Eukaryota > Metazoa > Arthropoda > Arachnida > Scorpiones > Buthidae > Androctonus > Androctonus mauritanicus. The sequence continues at coordinate 8,697 of WUQG02009661.1, forward strand.
TTAGTAATCTCAATTGAATTTATTGATTTGATAAAAAATTCTGACGATTTAGTCAACTGTTTAATAAAGTTTTTTTATAATCGTTCAGCAAGATTTGAAATCTTTTCAGTTAAATATTTAATTTTGATTAATAATTTTATATTCTGATGCCAAAAATAACATCGTAGTTACTAGGCTTCTTATTCCTTTTCGGTTTATTTTCTGTTTGTTTTTGTTAAAAGAGATGTGCAAGATAGGATAACTGGTACCAGTTTTAATATTATTCAGTTAATTTTTAATTTGGGAATTGGTTAGTTAAAAGTTTGGTTGTCATTTTCTTATTCTTTATATCAGAAAAATCAATAGTTTTCTCCAAATGCATGATATGTGAAATTACAAATTAGAAAACTCTCCTTTTTTCATTTTACTTTAGCGACTATATTGCTAGTCTTCTATTCCTCATATTCCTTGCTTGCTTCTTTGTATTATGTTTGTAATAGTAATATAATATATAAATATATGCTTTAGTAATTTGTAGTCATTTGTAATGTTTCCTTTTGTAAGCCATGAGTTTGTCAACTAATTATATCAAAGAATTTTTCAATGTTTAAAAGTGCATTTATGTAAATAGTGCTGTACCATATGTATTAGCATAAAATATAACAAGATAATCAGATAACCTTCTTATCTTAAATTTTAATATTTATTATATAATTAAAACTATTCACAAGCTATCTAAAAAAACTATCATAATCACTTTCTTCAAGTTAAAAAATAATCCATATCTTTCACATTCTCTTTATCATATGTTAATTTATTTACAAATGTTTGTTTACATTAATATTAGACAGTCACTAGCCTCTATTCTGTGAAAATCGGAAGTTCTTAACCAGGTTACTTTTCAGATATAGAAACAGTTAAAGTAAAAAGTCACAATAAAAATTAAATTATATTTTATTAACTACGGTTGTAAACATTCTGCCATTTACAAAAAGACATATGAAAGAAAAAGCACAGCACTAGACAGAAAGAATCTTTTATTTCAGAAAAGAAATGTTTTTGACCACTGTCAACTAGTCTATGTCAGCTTAAGTTGGGAAGAAACCATTACACAGAGAACTGGAATGTTTCTCCAAGTTAATTATTTGCAAACATTAGCCAAGAACCATTACTTGGAGACCTGTGTTAAATTACTATTCTGTTGGGATGTGAAAATTGTTCATACTGTAATAAAAATGTTACATAAATAAATAAAATGTTACATATTAAGGATTGTAAGTGAAATGACTCATGCGAATAATAGTACAAAAATATGCACGGAAGTGTTAAAAATAAAACACTGCAAATAAGGCATAAGTGTTATATTTATATGTAGTGTTTTATTTTTAATGCCTTTATGTGCCAATTTTTGTCATTTAATTAATTATATAAATGAGATGGTTAACTGAACTATTTGAATATTATTTGATGTCTAATTAACGTGCAATACATGACTTTCAGTTACCTTTATTGTTTTAATAGTGATAATTTGTTTTTAGCAAGATTTATGAAATTGCTATGCTATTCTTCCATTTCATGTTTATCTTTGTACTAACAACTTTTGAACTAATTAATATATTTTCGTGAGATTTGGTGGTGATGATCTGCCATTAAATATGATCTTAATACCAAATTATTTAAACTCTAATTTCAATCATTTAAAAACAACAGATATTCAAACTTCTGATATATTCTCTTAATGTATCCTAAAATATGTATTGGATTTTTTGAAATTTGTCAGGAAGATCAAGTCATTGAAGTGCCATTGATCTCAGTGACATATCAGTTGCCTCTTAACATTTAAAAATGGCAGATGTTCAATTTTTTGAGATTTCAATGTATTAATTATGGAAACTATCATCAAAATCATCATTTAATGACAATCTATTAAATAGTATTTAGTAGATTGTCATTAAATGATGATTTTGATTATGCATTTTAGTCATTCCAAAATAAGGATATGCTCAGAAAATAAGCAATTATTTCTTTCCAAAACTGCATGTTTTAAGTTATTCATGGCAAACAACTTTTAATTATTGTAATATCAAATAAAATATTTTAATTCCCATTTTATAATTTACTGAATTTGGACTTCAAAAAATGCAGAAGTTGAATTCATAAATATTAAAATACGTGGAATGAACTTTAAGTTATCCGAAAACATATTCAACAGTGATCTTATTTGGACCAAATAATTGGAAATTAGAACATATTAAGAAGTTATTTTACTTCAAATTGAAAGTTTCAAGATTAAAATTTTGAGTTTCCAAATCTTTTGGAGTTAGAACCCCTTAATGAAATCCTTTATGCTTTATCAACTTCTAACCATTTAATAAAATTATAATACTATTAAACTTCATAAACAAAACTTCAAGGGAATTTACTCTAAATGTATTTAATATTTGCCAAATTTTATCCCTTGATATGTTTAATGGAAGTTTTTAATCATTTAAAATAATTTAAACTAATTTTAGTGCCATCTTGTAATTAGAATATTTATTAATGATTAAATCAGAATGGTGCCATCTATGAATTAATAAACATACTGATTTAATCAGTGAGTGTTTGTTAATTCATAGTTGGTACTGCTCTGATTTAATCATTAATAAATATTCTAATTATGAGATGGTGCTAAAATTAGTTTTTAATTATTTCAAATGATTAAAAATTTATGTTAAGCATATCAAGGGATAAAATTTGTCAAATATTAGGTTCATTATAATACTACTAATTTTTTATCTATTTAATTGTAGTGAAGAAGATGCATTTCTTAAAGTATATCAAAAAATATGGAAAATATTTAATGAAGCTCTAAATGGGGGATCTAATTTAATATATACATACTTAAAATTAAAATATATTATATTAGAAACTTCAAAAATACATTTTTATTTTTTCTTATATTTATTCTGTGTGTCTGAATTCTTCTATAAAAATAACATATTCTCAATATATATTATAGCACAGTAGAACCCCGTTTATACATTTCCCATTTCTACGTTTTTCGCACTTGTATGTTATGTTTTGTACACACTTTTGATTTTGCATGTAAAATCTTCCCACTGGCACGTTTTCCATTTATATGTTTTTGCATTTGTACGCTATTATTTTTATTCCTCAGAGTCATTTCATCGCACTTATAACATAAAATCCAAGAAATCTTGGCCAAACTTTTTCGACAAAGGAACAATTTGTTATACTGTACACTACATTATCTTA
>WUQG02009672.1:0-32605 GCA_011317285.2 Androctonus mauritanicus
AATATGTATGAAAAGTTATATTAAAACATTTTTATCTCTCTAGTTATTTGCATAAAATTTTTTAAATAATTATGTAATTGGTTTTCCTTAATTTGTTTCAAAGTTATAAAATTACTTTAAATAATCATTTTACTTTAAAACGAGATAAACACGTCTTTAGAGAGTTTAAGTAAAGATTCTTTCGTTTATTTGAATAACAACTTCCTGCTATCTTACGAAACTAATTCAGTCTACAATTCAATAGCTTTATCTCTAGGATCTCTTGTTCTCCCCGCTTATTCTATAGAGTTTTAGAATATTTGAGATACTTCCGCTTTGCTTCACTTAAAGCAATAATATATGAAAAAAAAAAAGTTAATGTAGGTATTCTATAGAATTCTTTATTAAAAATTGACTGCACTTCAATCGTAACTAATGTGTTTATGAAGAACGTTCGAATAATATTTAATTTTTTTCCGTATGATATCAATGTTATTATAGTTTATTTATTCTACTGTATTAATTTATTTTCTGTTAACAATTTCATAAAATTTGTGAATAAAAAGCGAGAACAAATATTTTTGCGTGTTTCGTTATCGTGTAATATTTTCAAAATATATCTTCGGACGTAATAATTTAATTTAAGATTAAAATTGTAATTGATTATAAAATATATTATTGAAATTAACATAAAAGTTAATTTTATTATAACTGAAATTTACATAAATAAAATGTTGATAATTAATTTTAATTTAGAAATTGACATAAATTAAAAATTAAGTTAGAAATTAAGTTAGAAAATGGTATTAAATTATGTTAAAATTGATTATATTTAAAAGGCATTAAAAGATACAGAAGGAAATAAGATATTTGTCGGAAATAATGAATTAAATGCAGAATTTTTATTTATACAATGTTTAGTCATGTATTATTACGTTAAATAAGTTAATGTAGTACATACGTTTTCTCTTTGATATTTAAAGCCTTAAAAATCTGTGAATTTTAAAACTGCAACTTCCACCTGATTACAGTTTATTTAGCTCTTGTAAACTACGGCCATGAGTTGAATTTAATAAATATTCTAGCATTCTATGCATTCTAGCAGTAGCATTTTCAATTTTATTTTTTTTTTTTTGGATTTCTTAAAAGTTACTGAATATGCAAAACTGTTATTGATTAAAAGAATCTTTCACAATCATCAAACGTTAAAATTGATTATAATTTAAAAATTACAGTACTAATGAAAGTAGAAAAAATTTTATTTTTCGTGCAGACTTTAAATAAAATTTAAAAGAAAAGTTCTCCGACTGATACTCTATTCCTATTAATGAATCCCGCATTGTTTAATATTGCAGTCGGATGATAGACAAGAGAAAAAGTTGTGATCTGGATGGATCAAGTCCATTAGATAGTATTAGGGAGGTTGGACCCCCAGGGAGGCTTCCCCAGAGAGATGACGTGAATGTTGGATGTCACATTGTAAAGTAGTAGGAGCTCACTATTCCTTGCAGCTACAGTTAATTGAGTGAAAGATTCTCTTCAACCGACAATATCCTGTATATTTTCTCTTTTCATAAAATATAATTGATGTTGACTGTTTTAGTCAGGCGTTCAGTTTTCATATAACTCTATGCTGTATTTCTGCAGTTCTAAAAACGTTTTAAACTTGAAAATTAAAAATTTTTTTTAAAGATTATTAATGGTTATAAGATTTCGGTCATGCTGACTTTAAAAAAATAAAAATTAATTAATTAAATAAAATTGTTTAAAAGAATTATTAATATATATATATATTTTTTTTTCCTGTATTAGAAATTTTATTTATTTTATTTCGGTTATACACAGTAATTATTTTCTCGTTCCTCGGGGATCGTTCTTTGTTTATATTTTTGGAAATATTGGTAAATCAAATTTACTATTAATTGAATTATTTAGTTTATTCATTGAATTAATGTTCTTAAACAAACTAACAGAAATTAAAATATAATTCGGTTTGGAAAAATATCAATAGAGGTAAGTTCTCAGAATCACGTAAATATTAGTCTAATTATTATATTTTTCTAATCAAATAAAAGTTAATTTTTATACAGATTTCTTTTTTTCTAGTTTATCAAATTCATGTTTACCCATATTTTTTTTTTTTTTTTTTAAATTAAAGGAATGTAAATTTTTAAGATATATTTACAATTTAATATATAAGAGATTTTTATTAAAATGTGAATGCAAATTACCTGCTTATTATTTCTCGACCAAGTTTATTCGTTATTGAAATATATTGTAGGCATTGGCGTTAATTAGAAGTTTTTAAGATGTCTTGCAGTCTCTCTCTCTCTCTCTTGAAAAAAAAAAAAATCTGTTCTCTCAAAGCAGTTTTTAATGATTAAATTTTATCGATAATCAGGCAAGAATTCTTTCCTTCTTTTTTTTTCTAGATTATGGTCGAAATGGATTTCTAGTCATAAAGAGTGAGTGAAATTATTTTCGTCTTAGTAATATATTAATTAAAATTTGATTATTAAATTTTCAATATTTATAAAATTTATTGAATGATAACCTTCAGGCTATCTTTTACATGTTTATAGATCACACACAGAATATTTTTAAATTTATTATAAATAACGAGTGATAATTTGTGCTGATGTATTATTAATAACCATAAAACTTGCTATTTCGTTTATTTTTTTATTACCTTGTCTTTTTGGATTTATTAGATCGATTATACATTCCACTGATTATGAAAATCATCAAAGAATAATATATATATAAAAAAAAATTCTAATAAATTTCGTACAGAAAAAAAATTTATAAAGTTAATTAAAAAATAAAATTAAGTTGAAATTATATTATCTATCTTTCACGCAATGTTTTCCGTTAGAAACAACAACGGCAGCAATAATAATGATTTCTATTTTTAAACATAATAAACAGAACGAATTATGATATAAATATTCGAAATTAAATTATGATTAATTAAAATTTATTTTGTTTTGGTGAAATTTACAATTATTATTAATGTCATCATTTTTCAAAAATCTAGTTTTCCGATATAATAATAATAATAATAATAATATTAATTTTTAATTAGAATTTGTAACTGATTATAAAATATATTGTTGAAATTAACATAAAATGTAATTTATCTATAGTAAAATTTACATAAATAAAACGTATGCAATTAATCTTAATTTAGAAATTGACATAAATTAAGCATTAATTTAGTTTAATTTCGAAATTGACATGCATTAAAAATTAATTAAATTTAAAATAGATTAAATAAGTTCTTTACTTTTAAATGATTGCTATAATTGAGTAAGAGTGATTTTATTCGATACAGTTAGCGGATTATTTAAGTTTTCCTTTATTATTGCCGTATAATAAATGATTTTAAAGATAAATTTAAAATTATAATACAGTTTTAACACTCTCGTTTTCATTTATTTTTAATATTTCTAAGCCATGTATTTTTACGATAAAAACTTTCAGACTTTCTCATAGTTTACTGTTTTGGTAGTAAAGTTTTAGTCGTTTGGAATCACGAAACTGTTCTTCTTTCTGCAAAAATATACTATGTATTTTATTGTTGGTTCCTTAGATAACATATACACTATTATTACAGGAGTGGAAACAGTTCCGAAAATGTTCAAATCGTGACGTTGCAATCACCGGAGTGATGATTGTAGCTCGTTTTGTTCTGTGCAAATCTGGTATCACACTCGCTTATCACGTTTCATGAATATTCATTCTTACAGTTGTTTCCTATGTAGATATTTTCAAACAAATTTAAATATAACTACAGCATTATAAAAATCAGTTATGATAATAATAGCTTTTAAAATTTTTTATACGTAGATAAATTTTATTATGAATCGAAAAAATGCATGCTTAAATTTGCATCCTAACTCGATAAATTACAATTTAAATTTTTATTAAGTTTTCGATGGGAAAATATGCAATTTATATTAAAAATATCGGTATCACAATAATTTTTAATTGAAATTAAGTTCGATTAAATGATTATATAAATAAAACAGTATACTGTTTACATTACATTTTTCATCTTTTCTTCTAAACTTCATGCATCGTAATTTGAAATTAAGGAATTGTTTGTATTAAATAAAAATATAATAAATACTAAATATCACTTGATGAAAATTTTGTAAAAAGCAAAAATTGTTGTAATTTCACAAACGACTGCCTAAGAAAATGGAAAAATATGTTTCGACTTATTTCACATTTTTCGCTTGTCTGAACATAGAGATATACTAACTCTTATTCATTTATATTTAGTTTATTTATTTAATTTTCTGATATCTATGACATTTTCTTGATTTATATTATAACTTCTTTTTTTTTCCTCCCCTTTACTGAAGAGTTTCTCATTAAAATAATTTTTGCTCTTATTAACTGTCAAGTCGCTCTAGCTGTTGTACCGACAATAAATGTAATTAATTAATTGATTGCCTCGCAAAGTTTAATCATATTTAAATTTTATTTACCAAACTATAATACGATTTTAATTTATTAAAATTTTATGAAAAATTAAAATGTTCGATAAGTTTTTTTTCAAAAACATTCTGTCGTTCTTATGGATGTTATTGCAAATAATTATGAATGATATCGGCGAAAACAGAATAATTGAATATTAAGAATAATGAATATTATTTTTATGTGAAAGAATTTTAAGACGAAAAATTTTGAAATTGGTCTGTAGCAAGGAAATGAACTGTTATGGATGGACAAGAGATGTTTAGGAAAGGATGAGACACTAGCATGTGGCTAAGCACCATACATCAAAGGTCGGAACAAGACAAAGCTGCTAGATCCTACAAATCGATGCTACAAACTGCGAGTATGTGTAAACAATATGAGAACAGACATGTCTTGTGCAGATGGAATGCCGAGACGTTTTACAGCATGATAGGAAAGACAGTCTTTGTTTAACACGACTGGATGCAGCCTCTCGAAACTACTAAATTTGCCTTTTCTCGATAAATATATCATAAAATGCACACACAATAAGTTTAAAGTGAAATTTCTTGAAAAATTCAATTCTTATTAAATGAGTAATAAAAAATAAAAATCTTTCAGAAAATGTACCTGTAGTAAAATGATTTCTATTACTGAGGAAACTGTTTTATCTTTACGTGTTCTGTATATTAATTTTGACTTTGAAGTGACGATGTCTCTAAATTTGCCAAGAGTTTATTAAAAATAAAATATTTTATGTTATTGCAACCCATCCTCTTTTTTTAAAACAAGTGAAAATAATGAACATTTTGACACAAACCAATATCCAACGAATGCATCCATATGTGCAATAATGCATTGAAAAAATGACCCATCATAAATGTCTACCATATTTTCGGATATATTTTTATAATACTTTCAAATAGGAAGAATCTTTGTGAAAGTTGAAATGTGCTGACAAGCGTTGGAAGGATTGATGGATTGATTATCATTTGGATATCTTCCATATAGGTCTACTAGAAAGACTTTCGCATTCATATTTTTTTTTATTTTTTTCGGAAGAAAAAATTTGCGGTCGGAATTTTTCATGTTTCTCATATACGGTTCCGCTCTTTCTTCGAAAATCGTTCGTACGTGTCCTTAATAATTTCCGTTTATCTTTAATCTTAGCTATAAAATTTTATGTTTTATATCGCATATAAATTTGCATGATTACTTATTTTACTAAAAGCCAATATACTTAATAGTTTCTCTCTTTTTTGCCTAGCAGACACGAAAATTCTTTAAATAATTTTGCTCATGTTTAAAGAGCTTCAAAAAAAAAAAAAAATTAAATTAGCATATTATAAATAAAAACACAAATTTTTTAGAAAAAATATTCTTAAAATTTTTTATAATGATATAAAATTACAAGTGAAGTTTAAAGACAATTTTCTTTTCGACGAGAGAATAAATAAATGATATAAAAATTGTTAGGTAGTCTTTAAAAATACGTAAAAATTCAAAAAATCGAGCGAAATACACCTAATATACTTTTACGTATTTGTAAAATTACTATTACTAAAATTGCTCGTACTATAGCATTAATAATTTATTTCTTAAGATTATTACGGGCCTGTTTTCTATCAAATCTGACGTTAATTCGGATAATATACTTTCTTCTGAATACCCAGAGTCATTTAATATCTCTAAATTCCGATATTATCTCCTCTATGTTTTTTTTTCGTAACCTTTATTATTGATAAATTTTTCACAGAGTGAAAAAAAAGTCTACTTTTTATTAAAAATTAAGTAATTGCATCTACTAGTAATTAATGAGGTCATTTATAACATTATTTATAAAAATTAATTTTATTATTTTTTTTTGTACTGTTTAATAAGAATAATAATAATAATAGGATATATATAAAAAAATTTTTGGCATTTAGTAAAAATTAACAATAGGTGGATGTTACTACAACCAAAAAATAATAATAATAAGAGGATTTTATAAATAATTCTTTGACCTATTACAAACCTGAAAAGACGATTTACAAGAACGTAGCATTTGAGAATGCATCTTCTTTCTCCATTTTTTTTTTTTTTTTTCTTCTTCTTTTGGGTCTTTCTTTAACAATCGTTCTCTTTCTAGCGACATAATTACCATTGTAGCTAGTAAACCAATACTAACAAGAAATGGAAGTGATTTAACAAAGCTAATGCCAATCGAAAAAAGGAAAGTAATAATAGCTCGATGTACAATTACTGGGAATATTTTTGGGAAAAAATTTTTAAGAACGTATTTTTCCAATTTTGTCTTTTATATCATTAAAAAAAGAGCTAAATTTAAAATATAATTGCTTTATTATTAAACTTTGATGTTTTTTTTAATAATATATACGTATATATAAAGTATTAAAAATATATCGAATATATTGTGCATAGGCTATATATATATGTATATTCGATAAAAAAAAAAAATAATTTTATTCTTGGATGATTTTGTTTACGTTTCTATATATATCTCTGCAAAAATGATGCTGATGATCATGATAAACAAGATTAAAAAATAGCTACAAATTTAATCCGATATAAAGTTAGAGATGTAAACAACAAACATATAAAACTTATATATATATATAGATATACAGGGATTTTCAAAGAAAAGATGCGAGGCCAGGATAACTAATATTTTTGAGGCCTTCAAAAAAAAAAAAAAAAAAAAAAAGACAAAATTGACAAATATACAATGGTAAGTGCACAAGAAAAGCAAAAACATTGATAGACAATATCAAATTTTGACAAATACTGAAGCTCGAACAGTATAAAAATATACAAATATTTTTTCTAACATATAGAATTATAAATTAAGGCCTCTAAAGTCGTGAGGCTGGGGGCAGCTGCCTCTTTCTGATAGCCACTATATATATATATATTAGATTTCGCTAATAACAATTTTAGAAATTGGAGATGATGTTTTATCTTCTAAATGTCAACTCTGTAATTCTTTCCACTTCAACAATTTCATATAAAAAAAAAATTCAACATCGATATTTCTTTCGGAATTTTCTTATTGATAATATCATTCATACGTTTTAAAATTTCAAAAATTAAATTTTTAAAAATTCTTTACGAAATATTTGTAATAATAATAATAGGACATATTAATTTTAAAAAATGAAGAAAGTCGGATATTTTTCGAATTTTTATAATGAAAAATCCGTTTGGATGGTTAAAGTCAACTGCTTCCAGAGAGAAATGATCTTGTATATTCATTAATAAACAATTCCATATTAACAATATCATTTTATTGATATCGGTTATCATATTCCATTTACGATATTGAAGAGAAATTATTCATATTCGAGTAAAACCGAGTAGAGAAGTTAAAACGATAATAGTATATAAACTGCGATTGGCATCAAACATGCAGATGATGATGATGATGATGATAATAGTTTTCTTTGGGTAACTATTAAAAAAAAAAAAGGAACTTATAAACCAATTGCTTGATTGGAACTAAAATCGTAAATAATAAATCTTAAATGGAAGTAACAGCAATTGAAGTAAAAAATAAATGACAACGATTCCATTCTTAAAATTGCAGAAAACTGCCATTCTATATAACAATAATAATAATAATAATCAAATGGTTTGTAAAATTTGTTAACCCATTATTTTTTTATGGCTGTTGTCTGTATTCCTCGTAGCATTTCTTACACTTTTTATTGCAGTAACAATTTTCTTTTTTTTTTTTTTTTTTTTGGAAGCAAGAAATCCAATTAAATCGTAATTATTCCCAAGGCATTTCTATATATTATTAACGAATAATTTATTTTATTCTTTTGTTTGTATATTGGGATTGCATAGATATGTTAATTTTACTTTACAAGATTTGTTTTGTTTTGCGTGATAATTGGGGAAATCCTGCACAGATTCACTTCAGGAAATATTCTTGCATGATACAATTATTCTAGTTATCATCGTTACTAATTGCACTTAGTAGCGAATACACCAAAACTTTATAATTATTAGTATGCATTTATATATGCATTAGGATTCGGATGTAGCCAATATGATCATATTATATAAATTTTAAAAATTAAATAATAATAAATTTAATAAATCGATGATCAAAGTCAATACGTATAAAAAATAATGATTAAAATAATTTATAAATGGATAAATAATTAATTTTTAGAATATTTAGGCCTATATACGTGTAGTGACGTCGTTGTCTTCCTACTACGGATTAACATAATAACGAACCTCAGAGAGAAATGAAAAAGTTTCTTTCCACTTCAAAAAAAAAAAATGGCGGCCAACAATTCATGTTCCCAGCTGAAACAAATAATAAATAATTAAAACAGAGGTTATTATATATTTTTTAATATTCAGTATAGAATTTTCATTCGAGAATAATTTATTTCTGTCCTGTGTTGTTAATGCTTTTGTTTAAATTTTGCTATTTTATTTACTTTTAAAAAAGGTAAACAATAGTAATATATACAATTGAAATTGTGTTTTTATCTTTTTTTTTATTTTTCTTATAAGAATTATTTTGATAAAATTTTTATGCGAAATATAAATTTATGAAACTTATATATATAAGAAAAAAAAAACATGTGTAAATTTTAAAATCCTTTTTTTGTCAGGAAACAATTTTATTTTATAGAATTTTTATATCGAATACAAAAAAATTTTTTACTTAATTTAAAATTCTGTAAATCAAATATTTATATAAAGGAAAAAAAAAAATTTATTTATTTTATACAAAAATATATTTTCTAAATATTGTTTACTGAATTGAATTAGAATATTTTTATTTATAAACGTATAGGTACAAAATTTTACCGGTGGCTAACGTTTATAGTCAATTTTTAATTAAAAAATTCCTTCCAAATTAGTAATCATCGTTCATGTGGCAAACTATTTCAGAAAACGAATTTTTAAAATTTCGATGGTTGGCCATAGATGGAGACTTCAAAATTAGCAGTAATGCATTTTGGATAAAAAGCAGCAATCGTTTAATGTCATAATATTTGTAATGTTTTCACTTCAGATAATATATGAATAGTTTGACATCAGAAAGATGTAAAAGTAACTTAATTATTATATATAAGACAAATAGCCAGTGTATCAAGCGTTGCCCAGGAATTTCTGGCGCAAAATAAAATTTATGCAACTTTTATCTTACATTATGACACCGGCAACCTGGTTAGCAATAAATAAACATTATGGATAGCAATGAACCATGTAGAAGTACTATATTTTGATTTATTTATTAAAGCGTTTAAAATCCACCAGTTTTTTGTGTCCAATTTTAAAGTTGATTTAAACAATCTGTGATGTCATGCATGTCATCTTCGCAGCGACTGGACATTATATTGAAATTGTACATTACTGCTCTTTTGTGAAGTCACTTAAAGATGAAAGAAAAGGAAAAAATTCATACAGTAGGTTTTTCATTACAAAATAAAATGTCGACGATGCTTAACGTTGTCCTGGAAATTTTTCGGTGCCATGATGATATTATCATGGCATCATATGCTTATATATACTGTATTTGTAATATCCCACATTACTGTATCATAATGATGTCATACCCGCATTTTGTTACGTCGATTATTGTTGTTATCACAAAATGTCGTCGTGTCGGTGGATTATGACGTCATCTGGAATTCTAACAAAAGTTTGAAGGAGTAAAATACGTATTTTTATTGCAACTCCAAAATTCCTCATCCCTAAGGATCTTGACCTAGAATAGTTCATGTTACCTGAGGGGTCAAAAAAATTTGTTATACAAAGTTTGATCCCAGTAAGTCAAATGGTATGGGAATGTATGGTGAATAGACAAACTGACAAATATTGCATTTTAAATATATAGATTGACAGTTGTAAAATGTTATTGAATGATACAGTATTCCTATGCGATAAATCTTTAAAATATCATTTTAGTATTTCAAACCGTTGTCATTTTATAATGTGATAACGTAGAATCTTCAAAACTAATAGATATTTATTTTGGATAATAAGAAATTATGTAAAATTAGGATGATCTACAACGTTTGATTCATGCCTTCCCATAAGATATCTATCTATCTTGTGGGAAGACATGAAACGAGCATCCAAAGAGACAGAAAAATAATATATGAAGCGATTTTCTGCTGGTTTCAAAATGTAATCTTGGATAAGTTATATACTTTGGTATATACATAGATTATTAAATTATATATTAAACTAATTCTAATGGAATATAATATCGTTTATTACGATACATTTACATTTCATTAGAATTAGTTTAATATATAATTTGACAACACGCATAATATACTGTACAATATAATATCTGTATTGGTCAAGCTGTATATAATGCTATACAGACATATCCCAGAGTTATGTGACCTTAGATTCCAGACTGATTCATAACTCGAAAATGTCCATAAGTCGAAACACTATCTTCAATTTTCAATGGATGTAATGCACTGAAATTGTTATGTATGTACATAACTTACATAAATGAAGCATTTATAATTAAAAGAAATACTATAGACCTTATTTTGAATAAATATGCAATGTTTCTTTTTTCAAAAATTTCCTGCTGAAGAGCTGTAATTCCAAATTAAACTCTGAAACTTTGGGCAATAATGGTAATTCAAAGTGTATAAGTTCGAAGCGCCGTATCTAACTTGTGCCGAGACTCAGGGTATGATTATAAATGTAATTGTTTTCTTTTGTAATTATACATAATTTTATATATAAATGATTGATACCAATGTTTCAGATAGCTACTTCTCTTATTTCTTCTAGTCCATATTACGATTATAGAATAGAACTATATAGTAGATATAGTTAATAGTCCCAATTGTAGATATCAAGATGGCACTCCTCTTCTTCACATGCTATGTGAATGTGACTTTATCAGGCCTACTATACGATTTGTTAGGCTTTTCATTTCTCTGCATAAGTAAATCTTTCTATGAGCTCATTTGTGATGATTCCGCTAGGGCACACTAGATGGTGCAATGATAGGATTGTTTTTGTTTCTATCTAAATCCATTTAGGACGTTTTAGTGCCTTCTTTTAATATGGTTACTTCGCTTTTAAGATACATTATTTATTTATTTACCCATATCCCAGATACAAAAGTACAAAAGTAAGTAGTATGTATATGTGATTTTGATTGTCTAGTATGTTGTAGTTAAAAATTTTTTGTTTGTTTTGACAACTGATATAATACGGTATAAATATATATAGCAAAATATTAAATTCCGTATACTGTACTATAAATTTTTTTGAAATTGTATAAATTTAACTATATTATAAGCTTATATAATTAATTGCATATACATGCATTTTAATATAGTGATCGCACATAGGAGAATGACTTAATTAAGGAAGATCAACTGAACGCATATCTAATCAGATTAGAATATTTCGCAGTACAATAGCAAATATCCCTCCTACATCTTGCCTCTTACTTCCTACGAGTATATAATTCTGTCATCTTGTTTACTTTAATATTTACACAAAAACTTTAGAAAACATCAAATCATACTAAGAAATAAATCTTAATTTTTTTTTAATTATTGATTATCGTAATATCATTAAGTATAAATTCCGTTATAAAACTTGTAACGACTTAAAACATTCAAGAATATTATAATTATTCTTGAAAAATTCCTTTAAATTTATTAAAGGATTTCCTCTAGCTATTAAAATCTTTTAAGAACTCCCTCATTATTAGATATTTCTAATTTAATTTTTGATGTTATGAAGTATTTTAAATTATGTTTACGAATTTCCAATAAAAGTGGTGGTAATCTTTAATACGATTTTTAAAATTTAATTATAAAAATTTCTCGATAATAATATAATATGCATGGTAAGAATAATTTTATTACCGTAGTATTTAAAATCGAGTTGCATAAGTTATAATTACTAAAACTTTCTTTAATTATGAAAATTCATTTTATGAATATTCAAAAATCAATAATAAATTATATTTGTTTGTCTTGGAAATTAAAACTATTTTAGATTAATTTTATCGATAAATTCATATTTTCTATTTAACAATTATAAATATTAAATTTCTGAGTAGTAGTTTTGAATTTTTAATATATTTTCGATTCGATCAATTTTCTGTTAAATATTTTCTATCGAAACTTAATTTAATTGAAAGTTTCGATTATAACAAAACAAGACGATCTTTTGTTTTGTTTTGTTTTTCGCGTTAATTTTTTTTTCTTTAGCAATTTTTATTCAACTGAAATTGCTCTTTTATACATTTATATATATAAAAATATATGAATCAGAAATTTTCCACTACAACAAAACAGAAAACATCTAACAGGAAATAAAAAAAATATACCATTTTGTGAAATGCTAAAAATAAAATATATTCAAACCGATTTTCTTATGTAAATTATTTCGCTGAAGTAGTATCGGCTTGAAAAATAAAATTGTTACAAGTATGTAGGATCAAAAATCAAACGTTTCCAACATAACAAATCCCGACCTCTACACTTTCAAATTTCTTTTTCGTACGACCAGTAAATAAAAGATATCCGACTTAGGCAATATTCTGTTCTCCCGGAATTTATTTTCGCAAAATCTTTCTTGGCTACATTCCAGTTCCTTTTGTGCCACGTGACAAAAGATATCCCACACACGTAATTAAGATATAATTAAATTCAATTCTTTTAAAAATATTTCGTATACCGAAACAGAAATTTATTATGCCAAAAAAGAAAAAAATGCCTTTTAGTTTATTTTAATCCGACCAGTCGAACCGAATAACAGTCTTACAACTATCATATATCTTAGTCATGTGGAAATTTCTCTGTAGCGAACATACATTTCTTTTTTTCTTTCTACAAATTATACAAGTTTTATACAAGTTTTGTCAGAGAATTCTCACAATCATTCAAAAACAGCATCAATCAACAAGTTCTATTCGCTGCATTTGTTTAGGCAAGTTGTTTGTTCTTTCTTTTTTTTTTTTTTAAATCACCAGTGTTGATTTTTTTCCGGAGAAAATTATTCTTTCGTTGAATGAAGTATACTGTGTATATCGTGAGTGCATACGTCAGGCGAACTTTTATCATTCCTCTATTTTCCAAGAGAAGAGAATGAAGAAAAGCAGACAACCATATCCTAATCGTGTAGCTTGGTATCAATCTACCATCAAAACAGAAAAAAGAATGTAGTTTGACAAATGGATCCGTTCTGCTGTCTTGACATCCACTCTTCTGCATCCAGGCTGTCACTTATTTTACAATCAGCCAATCTTCGATTGAGAAAATAACAAAACACTATCATATTTGTATAACCTTTACTACATCTTCTATATCGCTGAATATGTAATTTTGCATCAAAACATTTAATAAGTAAACAATGGCATTTTAAAAAACGATTATAATCTATTATAACAATCGGAATTATTTTAATGTATTTCATCAGTCAAAAATTATTGTTACGGTCGTTATAACAATATAATATTTTTTATAACAGTAAAAAACAATAAAACAATAAAAATTTCATCAATAAAAAATTTCCGTTACAATCATTATAAAAATGCAAAATTTTCCTCTATATTTACAACAATGAAAAATATATTTCATCAGTAAAAAATTTCCGTTACAATCGTTATAAAAATACCAAATTTTCCTGCATATTTACAACAATGAAAAATATATTTCATCAGTAAAAAATTTCCGTTATAGTCATTATAAAAATGCAAAATTTTCCTGTATATTACGACAATCAGAAATTTTTT
The DNA here is from genome assembly GCA_011317285.2 of Androctonus mauritanicus. NCBI lineage: Eukaryota > Metazoa > Arthropoda > Arachnida > Scorpiones > Buthidae > Androctonus > Androctonus mauritanicus. The sequence goes on from WUQG02009672.1 coordinate 14,204, forward strand.
ACAGATGACAATTTTGAAATGTTTAATCTATTACAACAATCAAAAATTTTTAATAATATTTCACAACAATAAAATAAAATGTAATATTTTATAGCCTAACGGTAACAATGTGAAATTTTTTCTCTCTTCCATTATGAAATTCTATTTTTCTTTTTATTTTCCTTTCAAAATTAAGAGTTTACACAACGAATTAATTGCTTGAGATTTTTTTTTCAAAATTGTTTATTTTTATTTATTAATAAAACCAAATTTTTAAAATTAATTAAAAATTTTACTTTAAATTTATCATATCTTTTTTTTTCGTTAATAGAATAAGATGATTTTTTAATTTTTCGCATAAAATTTAAAAAAGAAAGAATATTTGAGTTACATCACAATTAATTAAAATAATTGTTTATCCTTTTCTCAAAAGTAAATACAAAATGCACTCAGTAATTTATTTTTATTTATTTGTCAAAAAAAAAAAAAAAATACATATAGGCCTATATATAGAATTTTAATGATTTTCAAAATTAAATCTTGAGAACTTTTATGACTTATTTGCATTGCCGTTAATTTTTATTTTGTTTTATAAATTCGCAATGTTTGCAATGTTTTTGAGAATATTAGACGATTGTCTCTAGTGTAGCAAATATTGCTTTAAGTTAAATTAGAGAAATAATATCGATTTTTTATTATATATAAAAGAGAAATGCAATTTAATAATAAAAATAAAAATAAAAAGAATGATCTTTACTTAAAGAAAATTAGAATTTAAAACTCATCCCAATTATAATTTGGGCTTACGATGCGATATTCTGTTGTTATAGCTATCTAAGCGAAAACAAGAAAAAAGGAAAGAGTTTTTAAATGCTTAGTTGGTGCAATTTAAAAGGATTAACCTAGTAGATAAAACCGCCCGCAAGATACAAGATCTAATACTCTCATTGAATAGGATCGCATTATTGAATGACAATATAAAGCTTTGTAATTATAGAATATCACAGTGAATTTTTTTTAATTAAAAAATAATTTAAAAAAAAAATGTCTTATCGTCTGGAAAAGTAATTCTTCTATCCACGAGGAAAGTCAATGACGAAGAAAACTAAACAACAATTAAAAAAAATAAAATAAAAATAAAAATATATGGAAAATAATTGAAGACTTAAGCTTGTTAAATTTATAATTTAACGTTTTAAAATATCGATTTTGTAAATTTTATTACAAGCCATCTTAATAATAAATTGATTTTTAGATAAGGAGTCGTGTTCAAGGAGAATTAATGAAACTAATCAGACTAATTTGTTTTGTAGAAAGATAGTAGAAAGAGATAATGAGCGGTATATGGATTTACAATATGATTGGGTATTTTTTCCCCCCTAAAAGATAATTAATCTTTTCTGAAGAGAAAACAGTAAAACTCAAGAAGCTTAGGAAGTTTTCTCTTGAAAGATTACGTAGGTTTAGTTGAAGTGAGTAGAAATTGCCAAAGATATCAAGACTATACATACCCAATTTGAAAAATTTCTTATATACAAATTATTAATTAATAATCATTTTTATTTGTATTTTTGAGTTTTTATGGTTCTCCATTTAATAATATTTGAATTATTAAATTTAATAAGTAATGATTTTGTGTGCAAACCATAAAAAAAAAAGCAAACCAATTTCAATCCCTACACCGCAACAATCCTGTTTACTGAGAATAACTGTAGTGATAATATTTATATTCAGAAGAAAATTGAACATGCAAACAGCATAAAAAATAAATAATTTCGACAATAGATGAAGAAGCCAAAAAAATTCGAAACATAATCATAAAACATCAAGAAACTAATTAAAGAAGAAATTTTAAATAAATAAATGCATAATCTTAATATAGCTACATAAAAAAAACAAAAAAAATAAAAAGTTTATCGTGGACTTCAATCAATTCTCGTCTGGTTTGTTAGTAAAAGATTGAAAAACATTTTTTTTTTTTTTTAGTATCACAGAACTAATCTCGAAGGAGTGGATAGAAATGAACGTTAAGATTGTCAGATATTGTGTTGTAATCCAGAACAGCAGAGTTGTTTTATTCATAAAAAAAATAGTAATCGATATTTTCTAAGATTAATCAAATAGTATGATGCATAGAAAAAAAGGAGATGTGAGTTAATTTAAAACTACTGTGGGATTTGAATGAGAGGATAGTTCTAATATAAGATGCAGGATTTGTATTGGGAAAAATTGAAAATTTGCTTTGCCTTCTTCCTTGCTTTAGTTTTCTTTTTATATTAATCGATTTGTATAACAAATTGTAAATCATTTCATGTTCGCTTAAATAAAATTACAACGTAGAAATTTTTAATGAATTTTTCATAATAAATTGAATCTTCAAAACTTATAAACTTATTATATACAGATGCAAATAAATTAATTTATTCCACTCCATTTTAAAATTTTCTGCACTTTTTTTAAGTTACAAATTCAATTATTTTCGTAACAAGATTACATAAGTCTATTTTCTTTTAATAGATGATTTTCCATCAAGAATATAATTAAACTAAATTTATTGTTTTATAATATTTTTAAAAAATTTTTCATGTAAATTTTCCTATATTATAAAATTTACAATTAATTTTCGGATATTTAAATTACTCCATGTTATAGTGCGATTTATCAAAATATATAACTTCAAATTACATGATGATGGCAAACTTTCATGAGATTTTATTTTATTTTCTTTTTTGATAACCATTATACAGATTATTAACAACGTATAGATTTTAAATGATTTTACATTTTTTATGTATGGCACAAAGACAGGAAAATAATGGAAACGGAAAGGCTCATTAATTGCGTATCATGCAAATTTTATTATTTTCGTAAACTACAATATCATATAAATAATTTTATACTTTGTTTTCATGCTCTTCGTTAATTCATTATGCGCTTTAAAGTATAAAATTTTTTTTTACTTACTTATACTTCATAAATATTTTTTTATATATTTTATTCAGATAGTAGTACTTCAAAATTATTTATTTTAACTGAATTCATATTGATATCAGTTACATAGCATACAACTGAATTAACAAATAGTGCATTTCGACAGATATGAAATCAACATAAGTTTGTATGTACTGTACTTTACATGAAATTCTAATGACGTTTACATAATAATGTTTTAAATTTATTCTTGCGTAATAATGTATAAGCTTATTCTTACGTAATAATGCATAAATTTATGCTTTCATAATAATGTATATATTTATTCTTGCGTAATAATGCATAAATTTATTCTTATGTATTAATGTATTAATTTATTTTTACGCAATAATATACAGTACAAATATAACAAGTAAAATATGTTACGGAAATAATACAAAAATGTGGAATACATAAAAATAATTTAGAACTATTCTGAAACGGAATATTGGACGAGCAGATCAACTAATATAATATGGATGAATTTTAATGAGTGTATCAATAAAAAAAAACTTCATCAAAATGTAATCAGTTTAAGCAGATGTTTGTACAGACATTCTGATAGACAGAAACTACAGTATTAGATTTTGCTTTGCTGTGGGGAATGCGCCTTAAAAATCAATAATAAAAAGCGTATAGTTTTAATCTCGATTAATGCCAATAAAATTAAAAATTCGTGACGAATTAAAGAAAAATAAAACGAATATCATAAAATTTTATATTCTGCAGAAGTGTTATGCATGAATTATAATTGTTGTTCTACTTTAGAATTCATTACTTTATGTTAAATAAACAATATTAAGATGCCAAACAAATTTTGACTTTATCTTATAATGAATCATCTAGAAAACATGAAAGAATATTTTTAATGTGAAGGAAATATATATATAGATATATATATAATGCTTCCCTAGACACGTCATTCTTTCTTTGGTTTTTTCTATTTTCTAATGCGATTTTTGTGTTTTTCTGCACGACTTACTAGTTTTTGTGTCAGAGGGAACAGAAAAGTAACTAAACTGTCTTAGCGAGCAAAGCTCTTGTTTAAAAATAAAAAAAAAGCAAAAATAAAGAAAAAATGGCGAATCATTTAATCCTTTAAGTCTTTAAGGCTTAATTGGATTAATAATTTATTTAAAAGTTTAAATATCATAAAATACTTCTCTCGGTAAGTTAAAATTAATTTAAACTTTAAGAAATTTCGTCAGGGAGAAAAAAAAACAAAATTATATTTTTAAAAATCGATTACTTCCTTCTACGTTAAACTTTAATTTTAATTACGTATTCGTGATGTTGCCTGAATCGATTACATTTATGTTTAACGCAGACGCTGTGACGTAAAACAAATATAATTGGCTGTTTCAAAAATTTAAATTTCATTTTAACGGTTTTTAAAAAACTAATGAAGGGAAGAAAAAGAATCTGTTATAAAGATGCTGTCTGAATTTCCATTCTGGCGTTTTTCTAATCTTATTTTCTTTACTGTTCTTGTGTCAGAGGGCACAGATGTTACTAGCACACAATCCAAAAAGACTACGTCAGGTGGTCTTTTCCTATTGACTGTTGAAATTAGACTGACTGACAATAGTCCTTTCAGTAAATGTTGCAGTTAGAAATAGTTTTCCAGCTGTCGCATCTGTCAAATATATTTCTTGACTTATAAGAAATTTATTCTTACCTGTACTTATTTCTACCTTAGTACTTTTATTCTTACTAAAGTGATTTTTAAGTTTGCAGTTATATCTGTGATTTATTCTTTATAATTTTACATCAAAATGTAATTTAAAGAAAAGTAAAAAAAAAAGACGGTTGAAATGATAAATAAGATTTATTTTAACTGTTTAAAAAAAAAATAATTTTTCTATGTTGAAATCATTAATTTTCATCTTACTACTGATCTTCATCTTAGACTTTAACTCAGCAAAAGTAAATGATCTAAAGGAATAAAATTAAAAAGTTCCGAATTAACTATTGCAGCACCTGAAATGTTTGTATAAATTCTCATCCTTCTCTTGTACAACACCATCTGTTAATGATTAATTATACTATTTATGACACTAGATTGGTACAGCACTTAGAAAAATATTCATTTTATTTTGAAATAAACTACTTAAGTTCTGTAACAAATTCCATTTCTTAAATATCTCAAAAAACTACTTTGTTAAATAAACTTCATCCCGTTAAATGGCAGATTCACCATTTACGGTGTTTTTAACAACCTGTATATACTATTACGAGTTAACTAGTTAACAGAAAAAATAATCAATTTTTAGTACACATTTCTGCCAATCAAAGTTAATATATCATCTGCTAAAATGCATAAATTTCGATTTGTATTTATAGAAATGTACATGATTTAAAACGTATGTTTTATGTAATAGAACTTATGTTTATGTAATTGATATCATGACGTAAATAGTATGTTGATCTAGCATTGTTGAAAAAAGTTATTTAAACATCTGTTAAGAAACTGAATTCATGTTGATATCAGTTACATAGCATACAATTGACTTAATAAATAGCGCATTTCGACAGATATGAAATCAACATAAACTTGTTTGTGTGCGTTACATGAAATTTAAATGATATTTACGTAATAATACTTAAATTTATTCTTACATAATAATGTTTAAATCCATTCTTACGCAATAATATACGTAAAATAACTGCACGTATAAATTTAAATAATATTTATTTCATCTATAAATATAAACGGTTTACCTGGCAAATATTTTTTTAAATTAATTCTTTTCAGGAGGGAACAATTTACGATTGAACGGAATCCGTTCAAATAAAATTATAGAGAGGGAATTTACTATTATGAAAATATTTAATTAAGTTTAACTCATTTAACAAGGTTTATATTCCGAAATAAATCCAGTAAGTAAATGTAAGAAGACGATATAATAGCAACAGGGGATAGTAAACGGTGTATGCTAGAGAAAATTGGAAGGATTAAGGAGAATTCTGTCAGGAGAACAGAAAAAAAAAGTTGTGGAAGAAAAGTATTATAAAATAAATGGACGGAAGAAAATAAAAATCCTTTAACTCTATTGATCAAAATAATAATTTTAGAGAATGGCGAATGTTGAAGAAAAGTGTTTTAAAATGGAGATGGGGAAGCTGAAAACAATTTTGGGAGAATAAGAAATGGGAAAGGAATTTGTACAATGACTAGAAGGCATTGAATCTTTTTAATAGCCGACATTATTTAGTCTATTGTTGGAAATAAATGGAAATCAGTCTGATTCAAACGGTTAATTGTTACTTTAAACAAAAGGGATGCCAATAACTTAATTATATTATTTGATGGCGACAAATCAAAGAATGAGATTACTCTCACTTAAACTATAAAATTCGTAAAAGTAATTATAAATTTTTTAATTATCATCACTTTCTTAAAACCGTATATCATCCGAGAATAATTAAAATAAAATATTCGAACGGTAAAAGTATTGTTTTTTAAAATAATAAATTTTTATTTTCAAAATTTCAATAATAAAATGACGAAGTTTATTATGTTAGATATTAAACAATTAACTTCGATAAATAAATATTTGCAATTAATAATTAAATTGATCGTTAATGAATACGTTCTCATCTTTATAATGTTTAAACTGAGTCATTGAAGTGTGTATTTAATTTAAGTTTATATTGTTTAAGCAAACAGGAATTAAAATTTGAGTATTTTAATGTTTAAAAATATTTATTGGATGCTTTATATATACGGAAAATTTTCGAAATTCTTGGCGTTAGAAAAATTTTTGTAAATATTTGAATGCATTACATTATTCTCTTTAATATATGAATTTTAAATTTAAGCTTAGAATTTATTATAAAAAAACAAGATAAAAATATTTATGTCAATTTTGTTATAATATTAAATAATGGCGTGATATTCAAGGAAACATATTTTCATTTGATGGCAGAAGCTTACATACGTGACAACAAGAATACGTGAATTTTGATATTTGTTAAACGTGACATTCTGTATTCTTTCAACTTTGAAAGAATTTTTTTGATTTTTTTTTTCTTTTTGAACTGAAAAGATAAAAAAAAATGATGTTAAAAAAATGCCGTTCAATATAGCTTTCATAAAGATTTATATATATAATTTTTAATTTGTTTCATTTTTTCTCCATTTATCTTTTATGGTATCAAAAATTTCAGAAATTTACTGTACTTTGCTTTATTTATTGTTATATTATTATGTTTAATTTAATGATATTTAAATATAACTACGCGTATTTTTTTTTAATTAAAATTCATTTCTCGACGTTAAAACTCGAATGGTGTTGAGGATTTCGATTAATCGAAAAATGTCGAGTAAATTGTTTTAGTTATGAAATTCATAGTTTTCGATTAAAGCAATTCTGAAGGGTTAGATTGATATGATGCTTAGAAATATTGATTTATACGAGAGTCAGAAGTCTGATAAATGCGTTAATATCAATTCTTTTTACTATGTTTAAAGTTCGATCAAATTATATTCTTCACAAGTTTAATTAAATAAAAAACTTAGATACGATTTTTATTTTAAGTAAAATGACGGTTTGGATTCTATTTTACTTTTTTACTTACTAGAAATGCATTTTTTCTGTTAAACAAAGAAAATAATAGGTACAGTTATAGTTTAAGTAAAGCTCATTCGGATAGAATTATATTTAATTGATTTAAATTTCAGTTGCTCAAAATTTTCTACGAAAAAAACAAAAAATGCAATCAGATTTTCATTAAAAATAATTTTTTAATACGAAAATTCTTCTTCAAATTATATTCTTAAATTAAATAACAAAATTTCCAAATGATTAAATATAAATATATATATTATTTTCAATCATATTTTTTAAGATTATCCTATTTAATATTTTATTATTTATTAAAAATTACTATTTTATTCATCATTTTTCTATTTTATATTTTATAAATTCTTAAAAAAAAACAAAAAAAAAAAAAAATACTTCGCCATTGGAGAGTTAAAAACTAATTTCGTTGATAAAAAGAATTATTAAAAATTCAAAACCAAAATATATCTCTATTTTAATTTTAAAAAATTATTGAATTTAATTATTTATTTTTCAGAAAATATATATATATTCATTTTTTTAACTGTAATTATCTTTTAATGAAGTATAAATACAACTGCATTACTTTTGTGTATTTTTCCTGCTTCAATATGGAAAAGCAGACTTGATGCATTTCTTATTACTTGAGTAGAGCAAGAAAAATAAATAAATTATTTTTCCTGATCTACTCAAGAAGGGTATGTATATATATATATATATATATAAAAGAAGCAAAAAAGTTCTTTATGAATTTGCTGAAGATTTTTCTATGTTAAAGTGTGAATTATACTTCAATACAATATCATCTTGGCGCTATTTATCTGGAATATGTTCACATTTATTTGATCATTTGAAGTGGTGCAGTTTCGTGACAATAGTAAAGACAGATATCAATTGAAAGAGAATTATAAGACAAGCCAGACATAAAATCTATAGAAATCGATCCATCGTTTGGAAGATATGGTATAAAACAGCTTTCATTATAGTATTCGAATGATAAAAAATGATGACAAACAACATACTTCATCTTTCGAAGGAAAAAAATGATGAAAAATGTCGGTTTTCGTCATCTCAACTGCAAGATGTAGACATCAAAAGTGCCACATTTTCGATCTTCCAACTAATGTAAGATGTAGACGTTCGAAAAACTAAATTTTTAGTAAACCGAAATTCTGTGTGTTGTTAAGAACTGCTTTATTTTTCTCATTAATTTAATGTAAACAAAGTAATTATACGTATTTTATGGCCAAAAATCAGTTATAACATCGTAGATGTAATTAAAATCGGATCGAAATTAAATTTAACCTTTTAACGATTTATTAAAACGAATTCATCTGGTTAATTTTCACGTTTTGACAAAAATTAGATTTTGCACGAAATATTACAGATTTCAGTTTTAATATTCGTAATGCTGATATTTTGCAAGAGACAGTCATTATTCACAAGAAGCCATTACGAATAAAGCAAGTAAACAAACAACAGAATAAAGTTTTTAAACTTTCGTGTAGAATTTTTTTTCCAAGTTTTCTCCCCGCTCACAATTCATGCTGGCTGCATGAGGTTAGAAGCAACACGAAAATACATTAAAATCAATCATTCCGAATTCGTGCGAATTGTAAATAACTCGGAATTTTTTATTATTATTATTTTTTCTATTAATGTATCATCGATTTTTTTATATAACTGCATGACACGTACAAAAAAAACGAGTTTATTTTTCTTACAAATTTTGAAAATTAAAAAATAAAATATAAAAAATAGGCCAAGGATAAAAATCTATATATATCACGTGTATAAATCTATCTCATGATATTATTTTATTAAAATTTATGAATGTTTATTCTTTCAGATAATAATTTCTGTGAAGAGAAATGAGTTTCTTCCGGTTGTAAAAATTTTGTCAACCATTTGCAAGGGGTATTGTAGCCAAGCTATCTGTAAAATTTAATAATTTATTTGCATTTGAATACATGACACGAATTGTGCATTGCTTTTTCATTTTTTTTTTCTTTTTTCGCATATTTAGATTCAAATTTTATGCTTTACACTATTATTTATAATATCTTAAGTCTCTTGTTTTCAGTCACTTCTTTGAAATTCGTGAAGAAAAATAAGGAAACAAAGATGAAAAGTTCATTTTCAATTTCTCGAAAAGAAAGCAAAAATAATACAAACAAGATAAACATTAATATCACAGCAGATATTGTTATATTAGAAGTTTATTTCCTTTATTTATATCATGTTTCTTCAGAATATGTCTTAGGAAGTATGTTTTTCTTTCCTGAAAAAAAACTTCAAAATATAAAAATTTGTTCAAATATTAAGAATGATTTTCTTTTTTCTGATATAAAGTAGTGTATACATTACTTTTTTCTATTATTTATAAATTAAATGTTCTTCAAAAACATAATAAGAATTGATATTTATCGTTAACTGAATCTAGAATCTAAAAATTCTCGATTTTTTTCATAAATTAGGATTGCTATTTTGAAATTGCCAATAAATAAAAGCAAGCTTTAAAGATATAGAATTAAAATATGTCATCAGACTCATCTTCAACACAGTATAACTTTTATGTCAAATACCATAAAAATCGATCAAATAATTCCATAGCTGTTATAAGGAAACCGATTAAGTTTGAAAATATCCGTCATTTTTAAATGGATGAATCTACAGGATTAATTAATCACGCTTCAAATTCGACTTTAGTAGCCTGATCAAGTTGAATCTCATAAAAATCGATCAAATAGTTCAAAAGTTATGAGGGGAGAAATATCTAAATTTGAACGTCCGCCATTTTTAAATAGTTAAAAGTTAAAGATTTAACTGACATGCCATCGAGATCATCTTTAATGAATTGAACGTTTAGCCGAATTTTATTAAAATATAATAATTAGTTCAGGAGATATCAAGAGAGTATTTCATAAGTCCGCCATTTTTAAACGTTAGAGGATTAATCTGGCATCGATATTATTTTTTGATGGATAAACATCGTTATCAAATTTCATGAAGATTTACTAATTAGTTCAAAAATTATTAGTAAGGGATACACAGAAACCAGATACCAGACAGACATCATGATAGGTTTTACTTTCCTTCGAAAATTAGGCTAAAAATAACCATGTGAATCGACTAAACACTTTTGCAGATATCAAACTTGCACATGGTTAAAGATTCTGAAAAATATAATAATAAAATAGCTGAGAATATCTAAAACTTGTATTAAATTCTTACATTTTTGAATTTGTACTATTTGCAATTTTCTTTCAAGAATTCTAAAGTTTCTCTTTTGCAACTTTTACTAAATGTGCAACGTTCTCGTATGGTTATACAAATAAACCATAGAGTTTTCTATACATGGAAACCAAGATATGCTTACAGTTTGACAGATACAGTGCACGTATTTTTTTATTTTGGACCAGTTAAGTTACAAAAGTGAACAATTCGGAAGTTCTTATAATGGGGAATAGCTTTCCTTTTCCGAACTTGAGAAAAAATAGGAAAACATAAAAGAAACAAAAAAAGAGCAAAAAAGAAATTTTGGAATGGAAATAATGGTGAGAGCAACAGAATAGAATTTTCGTCTATGGTATCTGTATGTTAATCACTCTTTTCTATAGAATTCTTGATCAAAAATAACAAAGAATTCTTGACTACCCATTCACAGGAAAAAATAAATAAATAAATAAAAGAGCGAAGAAACTTTCGCCGGGGAAGAAAAAAATAGCAGAATAGAATATAACAACAGAATTTTCTTCGATTTTCTTTCCAGTTTACTGATACACTTTTTTCACAATTTTTTTTTGGGTCAGTCTACCAAAAAGTTCGGATAGGTATGACGTGGAGGCAGGTTTTTCCAATATCTTAAGAGTTCTTTTGGCAAATTATTAAATGAACATTTTGCTTCGATGTTAATGACGGATATTATTTAATATTAATTAATCGCTTTAATTATTTATTAAGATATTTATTTCGAGAGTAAAAAATGCTCGGAAAGTAAAGAAATACATTTCTTTACTTTTATCTTTTATACATATATATATTTATTTATTTTTCCTTCTTCACAACCTGTGATCCACAGAATCCTGCAGATTTGAGTAATTTTTTCAGGTGAGAAATTTTTTCCTTCGTGTATTCATAACATATAAAAACCACGTTGATTCTTCACGTGTATCTCGAAGTATAAGAATCAAAATAATATTTTTTCTTTCTTTCAGAAAATTTTTATTTATAATCAAAAACTTTTGTCTGAAAATGCATTTTTTTTTTTTTTTTACTTTTTAATTTCTTCCGAAATTGTTGCTCTTACTTTCCCTATAAGAAATTTAATTTTCTTCTTGGCACATCCCTTTATTTACTTAATTGAATTAGTCCCATTTTATTTTTAAATTTAATCAAAATTTGGCTAATCAAATTTTAGTTTATCTTATTAATTCGTTTATTTATTTATTTTTAAAAACTCTATTAAAATTAAATAAAAGATTTTTAAGATGAAATATTTATAAAAAAGAAATTTTTGCCTAAATAAATAAATAAATAAATTTTTACATTTTTATTAAGGATAAAAAGAAAATACAAAGTTGGAAGCGCTATTATTTTAAAAATTGATACGAAGTCGAAAGTACTATCAATTTAAAGTAAAGTCTAGAACTTTTTTTTTTCCTTTCCTATTTACCAATAAAAGATAAATCAGATTTAAAATTGTTTTATAAAAATCTTTTAAGTGTCTCGAACACTTTCTTTTCTATTAAGAATTCCTATATTTAGGTCATGATATATATCTTTTCCAAGGTGCAATTTTTTACATGTGCCATTATTTCATTTCTTGCCACTTTAATACATTTATTATATCGATGGATTTTTCACTTAATTTTTTTTTTCCTCTCTTCTCTTTTTCTCCCTCTCTCGTGTCCTCCTCCAATTTCTTACCTTACTTAAAACGCCGAGTACGACGTTAAAAAAAGGAATAAAAATTAATTATTATTAATTCCATACAAACGTATAATTTATAAATATAATTTATATTTATATAAAGTGGAATACGACAAAAATATTTCATTAAAAATAATTTTTATACAAACATTGAGAAAACAATAAACAACATTTTTCATTGTTTATAATTCTTTTATTAAACGAATACGGCATTTCTGAAGCACTCATCTTTTTTTTTTTTTTATCCTTCAGAAAATATTCTTTTGTGAAAGTATCTAGAAAGTATAACAATGGAGTTGTGCTCGATAGTTCTTTATTTTTCCTTCCTTTTTTTTGCAGCTTTCCCTACTGCACACAAAGGAATGGATAAATAATGAGTTATATTTTTCAGATTTGCAGCCAAATAAAATTGCAGATGCTGCTGCTGCACAGTTACAGAAAAATCAGGATAATTTTATTTAGAATATATATTTTTTTATTATCTTAATTAAATTTAATTAATCCGCACTTTACGCTCAATTAATTTAAGCAAATATATTAAAGGGCATTAATTATGTCCAAGAAATGATAATTATCTCTTAAGAATTATAATAATTTGTTTCGAAAAACTTTTAGATAAATGTAATAATATTGTTTATTCACGGATAAACTTTAATTATATCATTATAATAGCAAACCAATTATCTAGGAAATAATGAAGGTTTAATTAAGAATATAATCAACTTTTGATATTTATTATCTGCGCTAATTTTCTTAGTACTGCATTATCTTTTAGTTTCTTAGAGAAACTTGTTATCTGCTACGAATATTACTAATAATGATGATAATAATAATAATACTTTTGAGTTAATTAAGATAAGATTAGTAACTTTTGGTATCATTGTGAAAGGTTAACTGAATTTAGCGAAGAGAGAGATTATCAGAGTGATGTAATTATCCGACACATATTATCTATTGAATTATAAGCAATTTAATTATGGTTCATTATAATAAATGAAGATTTATGCGTATTTATTCCCTTCTAGTCGAGTTCAGTTCTTGGAAAAGTTGGTTAGTTTTGTTACATTCTTTTACATTTTATTTTTATTTTTAAAGGTATTATTCTTAGTTTGTTCTGTCAAGAAAATTTCCAGCCTTCTAGAGATTGATATCTGAAGACTTCAGTCTGTCAAATAAACCAAATAGGAAGAATGTCAGTAAAATCGATCAAGTCTATCGAAAGAATATAATGTAATCACTGTCACAGTTTACTTGAGGTGTGTCATATTGTCAACTTTGTTACAATACAGGAAGGGGGAAATAAAAATGACATAGATAGGTAGAAAAAAAGAAAGCGAATCTTTAAGTTAGAAAGATATTCTCCTTTGGTGATTTATTTTATTTCTAAAGAATTTTCTTAATACAAAACTATAAGTCATTGCTGAGATGTTGTCAAACTATTCTTCGGGAGAGTGGATAGTAGATTCTTTTATGGATTTTCAATATTTCACTATTTCTTTTTGTGACAAAAGTGTTTAGTAGCTGATATATTGGCCAAGAATTCGCATCAATTTTTTACCATTAACATTACTTCCAACAGAAATTTGAAAACTGATTTAATCGAAGTTAGGATATTTTTAGCAGTCTCGAATCTTATGCGCTATCTGAATACGAATTAATGGAGGTAAAAAAAAATTTATTCTTTGCTTGTAATCAGTAATTTTACCTTCTCTTCTAATATATATTTTTATTTGCCTTCCATATTTATTTATAAAAATTATACATAATGTCTTTTCTCACAAAACAAGATTTTTTTTCCATTTTTCTTTATAACGTTCCGCATCATTCGTGTTTCTTCTACATCATTCATTCTAATTATTCTCTTGATCTTTATTCCGAAATTCTACTTAATTTCAGTTAAATAGCATAAATATAAGACTTGAACTGGAATATTTTAGTTTAAATTATATATTCTGTTCATTTTTCATAGTAATGCTTACTAATGTATCGTGACTCTGAAGCTTATGGAGTTAAATTGTTTCTCGAAGAAGTATGAGAGTAAATAAAGTTATCTTATTGGATGAAAGTAAACCAAATCAATTCCTGCTGATTTTAAGAGATAAATTTGGTCAAAATTTAACCTTACTTTTACAAAGTATAGCGTACAAAACTGGTTCATTTTCGGGATATCAACAAACTCTAATCACATTATCTACCAAAAAAACCTAGTCCTATAATGAATTGTGGCAAGGAACTAACCTTCAGAAGGTTTCTCCCAAATTTCGTTAGTTCAGAGAATTGACTGCTTCATTCAATCGAATTCTTCGAATCCGATTCCTTAGGTCAATCGAATATCTTTCGATCAAGATATAAATTTGCAAAGTTAAAACGTATTAAATAACCGCATTATATCCTGTTTTCACGAAATTTTTATTCAGTATGTAAACATAATATTGTTAAAACCATGCAATGCTTCGGGCGGTTTGTATTTCTCACAGAATGTCACTTGTCTCCAAGCAATTCTTATGAATTTATCAAGAAATGCTGAGAGAAAATCAACAAAGATATTTCATAACTTCCAGAATTATGTCTGTTTATAATCGTGAAGATTAATTTTTTAAAAATAGACAAAATATGAAACGAAAATAATTTTGATCACTGCCTAAATTAAAATCTTATTTATTATGATATTAGTGATTATTATTAATCGATTTTTAATTAATTTATTCGATTGTTCTTTTGATACTTTGTACGTTCAGAAATAACATTATGCAGAATTTTATTATTAATTTTATTTTAAATTTGATTATTATTTAAGAGAAATATAAAATAATCTCAAGTTCCATTTTAAATTTCGTGACATAAATCGAAGAATTTGAAGAACAAAACTTGATCTCGAACGTATAAAAAAAAAAAAAAAATGCTAATTAAAACATTTAAAATCCATTTTTTCTTCCCAAACTAGGCATATTTCATAAATAACAATGATATCCTCTTGAGATACAAGTGAATGTGTGATTCTGAAGATTCTTTATCTCAAAACAGTTTTAGTACAGCGAATAGGGCACAGAGGCGTGAGAAACATTGATTTATAGGCCCACATCTTCCAGTTCTATGTGCACAGACACGTATCAAAAGACTTTCTACTGCCCAAATAGTTCCATTTGTACATTAAATTCCTCACAATTCAATGCTAAATTTATGCAGTACATAAATAAGTCCGATCGTCAAAACTATAATAGTTTTATACTTACAAATGAAACGTTCACCTTGATAAATTTAATCATCCAAACTTCGAAAGACGAAAAAAAGAAAAAAGAGAATTTTCTATTAAAGTTGCTACAACTTTGCTAGACACGTATTAAATAGTGTTAGTGCTTTCAGTGAGCAACGTAGTCATCTTCTGTAAGGAAGATTATCTTAATCCTGTTGTAACATAGGCCTGCAGACCTTATCAAATATCAAAGGTGACTCTCTATACTAACATCTCTTCCCAAATCGGCTTACTCTCTTCATGATTTTATTTATAAAGAAAGAATTGCTTTCAACTCTCTTTTTATCTACTTAAACTTTATAAAATAAATATTTTAATATTATGTTTAAATGATAGTAAATTAATAAAGAAAATAAACTCATGTACCGTATATATTTTGATCAGGTTAAAATATACTTTCTGTTCTTATTAAATCGATATATTGAAGTACTTATAGCTTATCTATATTGTGGCGCCATCTATATATATAACGATTAACTAATCTAATAACTTGCTGAAAAATTTTTATAAGTATTTTATATTCAATTTTTTTCAGAAATGATTTTTACAAAATAATAAGAAAAAATAATTTATTGACGTTTTAAAACTAATTTTATTTTATATTATTTAATGACATGTAATATCATTTTTATATTATTGATAATTTAAAAAATAAATCAGTTTATTCCTACATAGTTTTAGATTTTTTTATAAAAAAAAATAAATCAATTTTTGAAATTAAATATAATCTTAAAAAGTAATAGATAAATTATTGATATTGAATATTTTTTAAAATATTCAAAATCAGTAATTGATGTTAAAAAATGTCTTCATTAAAATAGATCAGTTACTGATATCGAACAATATTTTTATTAAAATAGATCAGTTACTGATAGCGAATGATATTTTTACTAAAATAAATCAGTTACTGATATCGAACAATATTTTTATTAAAATAGAATAGTTACTGATATTGAATCTTTTATTTCTTTTGGTAAATATAAGAGATTAATCAGATTATTTTTAAAATAAACAATTTACTGATACGATGTAAATTTTTTATTTTTTTTTTATAAAATAATTATTTACTGATATTAAATGAAATAGATTAATAACTGATACTAAGTAATTTTTCTTAGAATAACCTTAAATGTAATAAATCAATTTCTGATGCTTTAATAACAGATTCCGGAACTTTTTATTTATTTTATTAAATCAGTTGCCGATTTTGATGTTTTTTTTTTCGATTTTATAAGAAGCTGTTCCGTAACGGATACTCGAATATCTTTTTTTTTTTTTTAATTTTTCTGAAAATAGATAATTAGTAATTAAATAATTTTTGATTATCTTAAAACAAACTAATTAATTACTAAACTCGAGTATTTTTAGTCTAATTAAAACATTATTGATATTAATAATTTTGGGCTTGTTAAAATTAATTAGCTATTGAATAATTATTCGCTGATGTTATGCCTAAATAAACATCTCAAAAGATGTCGAAAAAAATTATGAAGAAAAAGGTGATAGTTTTAAAACCCCTTCATTTCGTGAGTTTTATAATAAGCTCTGTCTATCACTCTTTGTTTTAAGAAGGTACCGAAATTTCTTTTAAATAAATTTAAATTCTAATTAGATTATTTATATTTTAAGTTATTTTTTTAATTTAACGATAAATTATAAAAAAAAAAATTATAAATTATGAATAACATTTTTGAATTATTTTAATATAAAAATAAATATGTTAAATAATTTTATAACTATGCGAATATATCTGGCAGAAATTCAAAATAAGATTGATTAGTATACTAATCATGAAATAAATTTATTATTATATGTTAGATTTTTATTCTTGGCATTTACTTAAGTTTTTATAGCGAAGCATGGCGTACAGATTCAAGGACAATTTTAAAGATAATAAAGACGAACTGCTAATAATATAAAACGTTTAAAACTTTATATAAATGTGTATGCTAATTATAACTGATTTTAATGTGTAAAATCTAAATGCTAACAGGAAATTTAAACTGTATTAACAGATCTTAATAAACAACATCCCGTTTTTATCAGGATAGAATCAATATCCGCTTTTGTCCTAAGGCGAAATTCTCTTATTGCGTTACTAGTTGAATGAACTGTTTTATGTTCGACACGTGTCTCCTACAACTGCAGAAATACAGAAGTCTGACTGATATCATTATATTATATTATACTCAGAATGTCAGCATTCAAGTGGCTTTTGTATACGATAATGTTTCTGAAGTTTGATCTAATAATGTGTCTCAATGTCAAGGCTCATTTCCCTGTTTCGACAGCTTCCTTTTTTCCACGAATCCAAATGACAGCAACGATACCAAATCTCGAAGAACTGACTTTTTGTTCGTGGTTCAGACCGTATTCACTGGATGACCTAAATACTTTGTTGTCTTACGCAACATCAGCTATCGACAACCAACTTATAATTGGTCTAAAAACATCGTCAAATAAGACGAATATCGCGTTTCATAATGGAGCATCGGTACTTGATGTCTCTTGTTCTCACGTTACTTTTCAAGTTGGAGAATGGTACCATATGTGCATAAATTTATTTTCTCCTACTGGATCTGTTGCATTCTTTGTAAATGGTGTTCTTTGTAAAGATTTTAAAAATCATGCTAGCTTTATTAAGAAACATATTCCATCAGGAGGTGTGTTGATAATCGGTCAAGAACAGGACGGATTAAATAC
>WUQG02009673.1:0-11933 GCA_011317285.2 Androctonus mauritanicus
AAAGTATCATGTCGGACTGATGCCTGTTTCTCAAGTTATGAGATCCAAAAGTTGCAACTTTGAATCATGTTTTTTATGATATCTTACAAAATTTTTGCAGGTAATTTGAATGACTTTGTATATATTTTAATTCAAATTTAATGCAATCAGTTTAAATAGGCTACAAATTATCTTTATGAAATTACAAATAATTTTAATTTGCAATGATTTAATCATTTCTCTAAGCTTGATAGAAATTTTATTTATTAAAAGTTTTTATTATTTCATTATATTAATTGTCTCACATTCATTCATTTTTTATATTGAACAATAATAATCAAATAACAAACTATACTCTCTTTTGATTAACTTTATAAATTAGTCAAGAGTTAAGTAAAAACAGTATGATTGGATTCATAACCTTAAATGTGTAAGATCCCAAATCATTAAAAACATTAACCAAGTTTATTTTTTCTTTTTCTAATAATATAATCTGGACTTAAATCTATTTCAGTCTTCTTTTAATCAAATATAGAATATTCCAAAATTTTAAAGTATTTTTTTCAAACATATTTTAAATTCATACAAGGTATGCTTATTTTTCTTATTTCTTTTGCTCACAAACTTCTGGGTCATGTTTTGTTAACTTAATTATAGTAACTTATAGATTTTAATATAAAAAATATAAAAAATCTTTGAGATATGCAATGCAGATAAGGAAAAGGTCCTGGATGCTAACTAAACAATACATTATCATATCTCAATTAAGACTGATATAGAAATCTATGAGCCAATGAAATAAGAAAACTAAATAATTTTTATGAATTTGAGATTCATTTGAAAGAAAAATGTTTTAATGTCTGAAGTTTGCTGTGATTGATTAAAAGATGAATGAAATAGATTTAAATCCAAACTATATTAGAAAAACTGAAATCAACTTGGTTAATGTTTTTTATTATGTGAAATTTTACATATTTAACTTGAAATTTAATTTACAGTGAGTCCTCCACTTATACAGTTAACTGATTCCAAAGATTTCCACATAAGTCAAATAATGCATAAATATGGAATAATTTTCAATAGTGTTTTTAGAAATAATTATTGCTTGCATTGACATAGAACTTTTTGCAAACTTTACAATTCTATCTTTATTTTTTATATTTCTTACAATTGATTCATTCATTTTATTTGCATGAGTAACATCTATAATTTTTTTACCTTTCTCACTTTGTTTTATTATTTCTAATTTACTTTCCAAAATAATTGCTGTTTTTTTTTTTTTGGAGCTATTTTTATTAAGATTACAGCTCTTTTATATTTCTCTGTTATCTTTACAGTTTAAATAAAAAATAATTAGTTTATTAATAAGATGCTAGATGCCATTACTAGTTTTTAAAAACCACATAACTTCAAAACTGCATAAGTAGAGGATTGTGACTATACTTAATTCTTTTAACTAATTTATAAAGATGATTTTCATAGTTTGCTATTTATTATTATTATTATTATTATTATTATTATTATTATTATTATTATTTAAATATGGAAAAATGAATAAATGTTAGACAATTAGTACAATGTGTTTTGCATACAAAACAATATAAAAATTTAATAAATTGAAATTCTACCAAGCTTAACAACAGATAAATTGCTGTAAGTGAAAAGAATTGCATAATTTCATAAAGGTAAGTCAGATTATTAAACTGATTGCATTAAATTTGGAATGGTATGTTACATCTGAAAACATTTAAATTATCTGATTAGCTGTAAAAGTTTTGCAGGCATCTTTAAAAAAATGATTCAGAGCCACAACTTTTAGATCCCATAACTTGAATATGAGGCATCAATCCACATGAAACCTTTATTATTCAACTCAGAATCCTTTAATAAGGTGAAAAGAAAAAGGAGGGTTGAATTTCTGTAAGATTTTTGCTTTTGTCTTACTAGCCTATCTATTTATTCAATATGGGTATTTTTAAGACAATTTTTCTTATATTCATATATTATCAAAATATACAAAAAAACATGTTAATGCTCTTAATGAGAAAAAATGGTATTTTTATTTCATTTATCAAACAAATAATTTTAGTTTTGTAGTAATATAATTTTTATTGAATGGAAATTATATTGGAAGAAATATTATCTTTAGAAATTTAATTAGAATAAAGTTGTGAAATTAATTATTAATAAATTCTTTTAAATAAATAATGATAGTTGAGGTGAAATAATATCTAAAAATAAAAATCATTTATTTATATTTTCTATACCATGTGTCTTGAGGAACTAGATATTTAGATATAAAAAAAACTTGAATAGTCTTGAAACACTTATCATATTTTAGACATAAAATTAATTCTTCCTATATTTTAGAGCAAACTATTTTTTGTAAAAATTATATTTCATAAGAATACAACTAACATTAGATAAATCGCAATTTATGAAATAAAAATAAAATTATACATAATATCATAGTATTTAAATATTAATTCTTTTGTCAAATTCTTGATCATAAAAAGAATTGCAATTGACATACCTAATAATTAAACATTATATAATTTTTTTTAAATATATCTGATCAGTTTATTGTGCTATACAAAATCTGAAAGAAAATATTCAATACCAACACAAACAATAAATACAAAAAATTTAGGAGAATCAATTATCCAAAGATTAACTAACAAGCCTGAACAATATCCAGTGGAATATTTTTGGTGTAAACTATAATTTTAATCTTTTTTTTTTTTTTTTTTTGAATTTAAGATATGATTCCAAATCTGTTATATTAATTAAAATTTAAGCTAAGTGGCACCATCTAATATTTAGTAATTGAACTATAATTTTTGACTATTTTTCCAAAATAAAAATTTGTTTGTCCTGAGTTAAGTCAGGGTTTTTAGGATTATGACCCAACACCTTAACAGAATTAGACTACAAAGGTGACAGATTCATTTCCATTTTTAGAACTTTATATACTGTATATTCATTCATTTAGAAACATTTATAAAAGGATTAGGTCAACTCCAGTATATTCAAATAGGCTAATAATACAGCTATGCAAAGATTATTTCATGGAATATTATTTCAAAATAGAAATGTGTTCATTGTCTTCATAGTCTGATTAAGGCATTAATGCATAATCCCATAGATCTTGATTTCATTCAAAGCCAAGACAAATTTTTATTTTGTGAAAAAAGTCCAAATTCATAAGTTAATTATTAGTTTGCATGATCATAAACTAAACTAAATTAATTAATTAATGAAGATAAATAACACTAAATTATTAAAATTACAATTTACATCAGAAATGTTCCACTTTGGATTGTTTAATCTTGGTTAGTCTTTACCAGCACAAATTACAAATTGTAATTTAATCACAAAATAAAAATATCACATTCAAAACAATAGTAAATAGTGGCAATATTATCATCAATTCTTCTCTCTCTTTGTTTCCAAACAAACTATAAAATGTTCATAATTATCAGTTCAACAATAAAATATTAACATTTCCATATAGCTTCTGAAGTTAAATGATAAATCATCCAATATTCTTAAGTCAACTTGACTATCAGATAGAATATATAGATATATAAGCTTATCGTAATCTCTAATTAACCATAGGAGTGCCAACCATGGCCCCCTCTGATTTTGCCAATTTTTATGTATGTTGTTGTACTATCCTCCCACAAACTTATGATAAAATAATACAACACACCTCTCAAGCATTCCCAAAAAAAAGGGATTTAAAGATTTCTATGTTATTTATGTATTGATTTATATTAATGTTTTAATGAGTGCTGTTATAACATGATGCGTCTGGCTTCTGACTATGGATAGGAAGGACATTGGTTTGAATCTCATCTTTTTTTAATATTTTTTTTGTCAAAACTGAAATGGATTATCGTACAATATATTTTTATTAATGAGAAATTAATATTTTGTAATTATTTAATTTTTTTGCTATATATTATTTTACAATGTGCACATTTTATGAACCCTACATTTCTACAAGCATGTAGTGTTTTCATTATTGAAGCAGGGGTGCATAATTCATTAACATCTAAATAAAATAAAGGGCTCTCTTCAGTCAACTTTGCTGCAAATCATGCTTATAGAATCATCGGTTTAAATATAGGAACATTTAATTGGCAACAACAATGAATGTTCATTAATAAATGTGCACGTTGTAAAATAATAATCTGTTTTGGATGCTTTTATGATGATTATCATCTGAATAGATGCACATAGGCCATAGAGATTGAGGAGGATCCTGACAATGAATAATAATATAATCTGTATTTAAAATAACTTAATACAAATCAAAGCACTAAATGGCAGTAGTAAAACTTGACAACTTTACTACAGCTAACATTTTCGGTGCCTTACTTGCACTGAACGAGGTCTTCAGGCTACACATGTTAACAAATGGTAACAAAAAAAATTAAATAAATGAATAGAACAAAGAACATTTGTGTGAGTAGAATGTTGGTTACCATAGTGATGCATAATACAAATGGGTTATTCATAGGTTAAATAAAATTGTTTAAAGGTATAAAAGGCTACAATAAAAAAAAATACAAATAAAATACATAGAAAAAATGAAGGTACAATACAATACAATAACATGGTGTTAATAGATGTGCATATCTCCTTCATGTTTACTAGTGGTCTGATTGCCATGTTGTAGGGAGGTTGCTTCTGTGATTTGGGGTCTGCCTCTTTCATGTTTTATTTTTCAGGTCTGAAGTAGATGTCTCCAAGCTGATGGGAGTTGTGTTGCTGCCTTTCATTTATAAGTGGTTCTGTGTCTTGCCTTTTAAGAATCTCTAGGGTTTTGGTTAATAGTGTTTGGGAATTGGCTATAAGAGGTTTTATGATCTTTGCCTGGTTCCAGTTTATGTCCAGGTCTTTGCTATATGCCTGCACTGCTAGAGTAGTTGTCATTTTGGCCTTAGATATATCTTTTCTGTGTTCTTAGTCTTTTGGCCAGCGTTCTATTGGTGACATTGAGGTAAGTGGCTTGTTGTTGCATCTTTAGGTTTGTAACAGGTATTTTATAGATTCCAGATTTTTCGTGTTCTTCCTTGCAGTCTTTCTCATTTCTCAATCTATTAAATAGCATTGGCTCTCTGCTAACAGCCAGGTTCTTATTGGCTTTTCTAGCTATTCCTTTAGTGAAATTCATTCTACTTAAAGGGTAGAGTATTGGTAAATAACTGGATTCTTCAGATTGATGTTTCTCTTGTGTGCGTTCCTCCTGGAGGCTTCAATGTGCTATGTGGTGTATGCTGTCTAAAAAGTTTTTCTTATAGCCATGTTGGTATCCGACTTTGTAGATATAGTCGATTTCTTGGGTAAAGTCTCTTTTTTTCAGTAGTGTACACCTCAGTTTTCCTAAAGAAAGAACTGAAAGCTACTTTCTTAAACTTTATGGGATTTACTTTTGCATAAGTGTTTAGGCAGTGTGATTTGAACATGAGAATAATCTGTATTTGTTAATTAAAATAAATATTTTGTGTAAAAAATGTTTATTTGTTAATTACATTCCTTTATATGTGTATTTAATATTTATGATAGAAATGTTTAAAGGGCATAGTGAAAAAAATTAAATAATTACAAAATAGTAATTTCTCAATAATAAAAATGCATTGTACAATAATCCATTTCAGTTTCAACAAAAAAAATTTAAAAAAAAATACAAGACGAACCATGTCCTTCTGATCTGTAATTGGAAACTGGATGCATTGCATTATGATAGCACTCATTAAAATGTTAATATAAATCAATATATAAATAACATAGAAAACTTTAAATCCCTTTTTTTGGGAATGCTTGAGAAGTGCATTGTATTACTTTATCATGGGTTTGTGGGCAAGTAAACCACAACTTATATAAAAATCGGCAAAATCAGAGTAGGCCATGATTGGCACTCCTGTGGTAAGTTAATTTTAACACACACACAAATAATGTAATTTTCTCCTGAAAAACAATAGTAGACTGTCAAAGGAAATAAGAGATAACTATTTTTATTTCCTTGCAGTACACTTCTTGTTTTATCCTAGTAGAGATTTTGGAACTATCTATAAACCAGACCTGTTTATTTTTGATTCTGTATGTAAAGGCAATCTTCTGTCTTTTCATAATGAAAAAATAACAGTGGAAAGTTCAGAAAAGTAAAATCTAGACAATATATTCTGATTAACTCTATAATGTGACTTTGTAAATTATCTCATTCAAGGTTTAAATAATTCATTCTTTGGATTGAAGAAAGTCTTTCCCCACTGTAGTAGTTTATAATAATCCTCTTGAATATTAGTCTCAATAAACAAATAAATGGGAGAAATCCCATTCATTTCAGTTTAAGTAGTTAATTTTGTTATATTGAAGTCTAGCCCTTTAACATAGTAAGTATTTTTATTAATCTCTGCTTGACAAAAAAATCAATTACTTTAATCCTGAGTCAAACAGGCATTTTTGGAAATAACTTATTTTCTTTTCATACATTCTATCATTTTGAAATAATAAAGATACAAAATTAACACACACATAATTACAAGCTTATTTATCAAACAAAATGATCTTTTATTATAAAACATTTTTGGATATTAATCCATCATCATAGTCCACATAAAGCACTAACAGCAGTAAGGTATATGGACTATGATGAATATAGGTTTATAGCAGTATAATGAATTATAGTAACCCATCATCAGTAAACATTTAGTTCACAGATGATAGGTTAATACCTGAAAATGCATTTTGATAAAGAAGCTTGTTGTTGTGTATTAGAAATATTTATTAATAGTTAAGGCAAAACTATTAATAAATGTTTTTTTTTATCACATTCCTGACACAAGCAAGGAATGACTGCAACTCTTGCAGAACATGCTTATATAGCTGAAAGTAACAATTGATATAGTATTGCATCAATATCTGTGTGTGTCAGTCTTATATGATGATCTGTATGAAATATTGCTGTATACTTAAATTATTCAAATGATACAGTTTTAAGATGCACTTTCATGAGCACCTGTATAAGACAAAAAAAACAAAAATTTGACAAAATGTATATGATAAAAATTTTTATTTTAGATTATTATACATGCAGGGCATGAAGAAGGGAAAATCTTTCAATCTATTGTATGATGTCTTATGCAGAGGTTGTCAACTATTGCCTTCCAGTCTTCTCTGTTTTTTGTCATGGAAAAGATTTTTGCTTTATTTCCACAATCAGTTCATTCCAGCATATCATCTAGATAATTTCTCCTCTTTCTTCCCACTGGAATTTTTCCCAGAAGATTAAATTTAAAAGGTTTAAAATACCTGAACTATTTCTGGTAATGTGCTCAAGAAAACTAAGTTTTCTTTTAGCAGTTATTGTATTAAGCTTAGGATGGTTCATTTAATTTTTCTCAGTTATTCTTAAGACTTTTTTATTGGTAATTTTATCTGTCCATTTGATCTTTGTCCCTGGATTGTTTTTTTAAATGATGGAACTTTGTTTCCATTGAAAGTTCTGAAACTTCATTGAAACTTTGTTTCCACTGAAGTGAATACTAGACTATATATTGTTCATGAAACATAAAATAAACTTTATTTTGAATATTGAGCATATTTCACAGTACATTCCTGAATTTTAAATATATAGTCTGGTCATATTCTCTTGGAAATAATCTAATGTCTATGCTGTTAAGTACAATATATTAGTACATTTGTCTCTTTTATGCTGCATTCAATTTGAGATAACAACTTAACAGAATTCCAGCACTCTTTACAGTTAAAAAAAAAACAAAAGTTTAATATGCTTGGATACACACAAATGCTTTCGATGCTTACAGCATCCTCTTCAGGCCTACCAAACTGAGTAGAACTGTCAAACAAAATTCAACCATTATAATAGAACAATTAATTAATATATGATAATGATTAACATATGATGTTAATTGATATATAGAACAATTAATTAATATATAATAATTAATATATTAATATATTAATTAATAATAATATATGATGATAATTAATTAATTGTTATATATTAATATACTATTAATTAATAAATTAATGTTGTGAAATTAATTTAGCAAATTACATTAGCTAAATTAATTTCACAATATTAATTTTACAATATAAAAGGTTAAAAATTCTAAACAATTTTTTTGACAAGGTTTTTTTAAAAACGAGTACCAGCCTTAAAAGAAAGTTTATAGTCATGACATCATCGTTTCAATTGTCCTCTCATAAGTCTTATTACAGTTAGCAATAAGTTAAGTTATTGCTAATCGTAATAAGTTGTAACTGTTAAGTTGTACAATATATTATAGGTACCAATAGAAAATTCAAAATGAAATTGTTAAATATAGAGTTAAATATAAACATTGCTGAAGACATATATATGTAACAGGACAAGTCCAAATTCAGGAAATATTAGAATTTCCTAATCAGAACATGAACATCCTAATGTTTGTTGGACATTGTAATATTTCCTAGGCAGAAGTCGAAATGGTGAATATTTCTTATTCAGAGTTCAAATTTTTAGTTTTTCCTAGTCAAAATCCGAAGTAGCAAACAGTTAACAAAACAAAACTGATCATTTCTAATTCTTCCTAGAATGAACCCGAAAATAAAGTAATCAATTTTCAATATTTTTATGGGAAGAAAATTTTGTATTTACAGTAAGTAAAGATTAATTGATTAAAAATAATATAATGAACATAATGCATATTTTTATTACTCAATAGGAAATAATAATGAAATAAGACAAATTGAAAATAAAGCTAACTCTCATTCATTATAACATAGTTGATTTCAAAGAACTGAAAGCAATTTTTTTTTTTTTTTATCTGTATAGATAAATATTTTAATATTTTTATTAGTTGAAGTTCAACATAAATATGAAGTAAAAATTTTAAAGTCGAAAAACAAAACTAGGTATACCTTATTTTTGTAAAATAGGCTTTTGTACCATTTAGAATTACATAAACTATTATTCTTTTTGCACAGACATAATTTAGATGCACAGTGTTTTGTGCATTGCTAGCAGATAGATAGCCCTGTGTATTTCCACTGGTGCAGGTTTCAGTTTTTCTCAATAAGGTTTGTTTATCCTTACAAATACTTTCTAAAGAAAGAAATTTCTGCTGACAAATATTGAACTCTAAATGGTAATTCATGAGAAATGATAAACTTTGTTTTGTTAACTGTTTGCCATTTTGGGCTTTGTCTAGGAAAAATCTAGAAATTCTGGACTTTGAATAAGAAATGTTCACCATTTCAAGTTTGGCTTAGGAAATACTAGAATGTCCAACAAGCATTATAATGTTCTTTTTCTAACTAGGAAATTCTAGTATTTCCTGAATTTGGATTTGTCCTGCAACATATAGGATGTCCATAATTAAAGTTCCCTATTCAGAGTTGTGTACAGCCATTGCTATTTATCAGAAAATTATGAATCTTTGGATGTCCCTTAATAAAGGGATAGAAAAGACATTCAGCAAAAAAATTTTAGTTCCAAATATTGCCAATAAAGGGTGTATTTCTATTTTATTAATAAATTACACATTAGCAATATTATTGACTTGTAATATTAGAGCAAATCCAGTTCGACATGACAGCTATCATTATCAGCTACTCTCTGAAATCTCAGAATGACATGTTCAACAGTTGAGCAAAGTGAGTGCCTTGAAATATTGAGCATATGGCATGAAATGCTGTCTTTTAAGATCAGCTAAGGTTTTCACATTGTCGTGGCTGATCAGATCTTCCAAATAACCCCACAGCCAAAAATCGCATCGATTCAGGTCTGGGAATCAGGTAGACCAGACATTACAAAAGTGGCAGCTTATGATTCTTTCTTCTGTAAAATGTCTTTTGGGAACATGGAATGTTCCCAAAAGACATTGACATACTTGAAAAACAATTGAGCTCTTTAATGGTAATGCATATCACTGTCTGGTGATAGAATATGTCACTGTGCCTGATGGAGTTAACTCCTCAAAGTACAACTCCAGAATAAATGATGCCAAAAATTCACATCATACTGTTACATTTGGGAAATACAACAGAACATCTAGGATCAAACAAGGATTTTCCGAATCTGAAATTTGGTAGTTGTGAGTATTCACTAAGCCATCCAAATGAAAATGCACTTTGTCTGATCAGAGAATTTTCCAAGGTCATTTGGAATTGACCTTGTAGTGAGCAAGAAACTATAGTGAGAATGATAGTCCTGCATCAAAATCATGAAGCAACTGCTGAACAAGTGAAAGTTTATATGGATAATATCATAGGATATCCCAGAGGATCTTATGTACAATAGAAGATGGTCTGTCCAATGCTTCTGCAACACAGAGAACAATAATGTTACCCATAAAGTTTGAAGCTTTGTCTTCTTCCACCTGAACCACAACCACCTCTACTATCTCCGTATAAACGGGTTTTCTTCCTCTTCCAGTACACAGACAATTTTCTTGCTTCAGATTTCATCATCATTTTTTGGAGTCTTTTAGAAATAATTGGACCTCTTTGAAGGCCCTTCAAATTCCAAAATTTCCATAAAGCTATTGCTGCAGAATCAGTATTTTGTGTTTTACTAGCAAAGCATGATCTTATAAACTGAGAGTCATTTTGAGTGGCAAAGACACTGGAAATAATTTTGCAAATGTTTCACCCTTTTATAGTGTAAAAGCTGATAAATGACATTGTTTCAAACATTTTCATGTGTTCTGTGAGTAGTTTATATAAAGCACCCTCTAGTGGCAATATTTGGAACTAAGTTGTTTTTGCTGAATGTCCCATCCTTTTATTAAGGGATACTCAAAGGTTCATAATTTTCTGATGAATAGTAACAGTTGTAGGTAACTCTGAATATGGAACTTTGATTATGGACACACTGTATATATATACTATTGCAATTTTGGAATTTGGCTTCATTGAAGCACTCCATTTTAAAAGTAATCCTAAATCAGTGCATGCTGCTGTGACACTGTTCTCTGTATTAAATAAAGATATAAAAATATGTGTTACTAAGTAAATTTTATATGGTTGAACTTATCAATATTTATATTATTCCTATATTGTAGAAATAGTGGTGTAATAGCTAGAAATCTCTCACAAAGAATAAATTAATATCAATGTGATATTATGGAGACATCTTTCAATACATCTCTAGCTAAGAGATTTTATGAATACAATCTAGACATAGATTGGGATGGAACTGAAGTTATAAGAATAGGTTTTGAATGGAAACACTCTTATTTGTAAGAATCATTAGTTATACACCAAAAGAATCTTAAAAATCATTAGTAATAGCAGAAAAGAGATTGCATACAAATATCATTAATGAACAGGTTAGTATGTCATTCTCTAATGCATGGAATTACTTATATGTTATGAACAATAAATGTTATTACTGCCAAGTTTATAAATACTTTTCATACTTTAACTTCAATATTTGTTATAAATAATTTATTTTCTATTAATCTTTGAAATATTTGTAAACTTTATATAAATAGCAATGCAATAATAAGTAGAACAATATTTATAAGATTTAAATTTTAATTTTTAAATTGTATTCCATTAGAAACTGAAGAGAAATACAGTCAGACCTCGTTATATGGTCACCCTCTTATAAGGTCACTCTTCTTATATGGTCACTTTTGGAAAGTCCCTGCCAACTTAATAGGAATTCTGTGTATTTTGTTATTGTTTATATAGTCAGGCATTAAACGTACGATCGCTTATATGGTCACTTTGACTTCACCCAAAGCAATCGAGCGCGTCGCGCCGCTCCGCTGACTCCAATGCGCTCGATCATCTGCCTGATCCGACTATATAAATGCGCATCAGGCAGATGACGCTGCGCTACCTGATGCGACGCGACAACTCTCAACAGTCGATTAAGAATTTTAGGCGTGACACTCTCGATTGCTTTGAGGCAAAGTAAAATTTTATTGAGC
>WUQG02009684.1:0-11932 GCA_011317285.2 Androctonus mauritanicus
CCATTGCGCTACGCAAGCCCTCCATAAACCGGTGATATGACTCGGTATATAAGAATATAGAAACTTTAAACCCATTTTTTTCGAGAATGCTTGAGAGGTGAGTCGTATTACTTCACCATGGTTTAGTGGGAGGGTTGTACTACAAAATATGTAAAAATCGGCAAAATCGGAAGGGGCCATGGTTGGCACTCCCCTGGTTAGTAGGTTGTATGGATTACAATATTATCTAAATAATTGCTTTTTATGATTAACAAAATATAATTTTAATGTGCATATTTCTTTTAAGACACTATCCATCTGCTTTAGATTGTCAAATTATCATCATCATTATAGCATTCAAGCAGGAAAGAATTTAATTATCCTTGATTACTTACAAAATTTTTTGATTTATGCAGTCCTCTTCAGTTGTTTATGTTACACTCAAACTATTCAGAATACATAACATAATTTCCTAATGGAATGTAACAAACTAATTTTATAGTTTGAAAGAATGTTTTTTATTAGTGTGGTATTAATGATACTTATCAATATTTTTTCTATATTGTCATCATAATCACATTAGATATTCTTAAAATCACATCTTTTGTTAGCTAGATATAATTATTAAATTATGTGTATATATAAATTTTATATATATAACTGTTAAATTAGCAAAAATTACAATATAATGCATTGTATTTTTAAAACAGTTTTGCTTTAACAGACATATCTTTTTGCATATTAGTCTATTAAATTCAGATTTTATTGTATTTCATCTTTCAAAGACTTCAGTAGACCTGACATTAAAATTATTTTAATAAATTCATATCAGGGGAATTAATAAAACTATTTCAATTTCAATTTTCCAAAACAATCATATCATCATGATATTCGAGGACTTACACAAACAATTGGAATTGAAGGATTTTACATGAATTGAATTTTGTATAAACCAGAGAATTTTAACAAAATTTTTGAATCAATCTTCTGGAGCCAGTAGATTACTGTGATTGCATCTATGCCACAATAGAGCACCACATTGTTCTCTGACTGAAAGGAAGATAATGCTACATAGAACAATATCATAACAACAAATAAAATAAGAAACAGATAAATCAAGTAAACATGAACTTTTAAATGTTGTAAATTAACATGTTTGAACATGTAACTTACAATAAATATTTATGTTCTATAATTCAAAAAAATAAAAATTTTTGGAATTTTTTATACAAAGTCAAATTTATGAATGTTGGATATATTTAAGTCAGACAATACTTGCACATATGCTCTGAGTTATGAACATTCATACTTTGAAAGTGAAATTTCACATTCATAATTTCAAAAGCTTCAAGAATTTTAAAGCAAAATGTTACAGAGCAAGCAATATAATGTAAATCATATAGTTTGTTAACATATGACAGTATTTCAAGATGGTGGCAATTACACCAAAAAAACTCTCACTTTATAATCAGAACTTTTCAAATTGTGAAATAAGAAATTTCTAATTGGCACAATTGTGAAATATATTATTACAAAATACAATATATAAAGTTATTTCAGTACTTTCGGAGTCAAAATAATAGTAGTAGTCGAGTTACGAATAAAAGTTACATCTGAATTATGTTGATAACTTGAGGAATGTGTGCATTCTCTT
Source organism: Androctonus mauritanicus (assembly GCA_011317285.2). NCBI lineage: Eukaryota > Metazoa > Arthropoda > Arachnida > Scorpiones > Buthidae > Androctonus > Androctonus mauritanicus. Next base: position 1,634 of record WUQG02009684.1, read on the forward strand.
TAAACATTAAAATACCCAGTAAAAATAAATGGAGTATTTCCAAACTGACTTAAAATAAAAATAAAAGTGAAACTCACTTCTTCTCTTGTCTGATGATGATGCAAACGACTGGAAAATGAATTCAATAAATCAACTTCAGCAGATTTTCCAGATCTTTGCAAATATATTTGCATCATATCTATGACCTGCAAGTAAATATAAATTTATTATAAATAAAATTTAATTAAAATATTCATCAATGTTAAAAAAACATATAATTTTCTAATATAATTTTACTTTTACACTTTTCTTTATAAAAATTATCTTACACATTTATTTCATAAAACTGCAGAACACATTCAAATAAAGGATATTCATGTGAATTGTACATTATAGATAAATGGCAATTAATTATAAAATTTCTACATCATCTCATTACAAAATAGAAGCTATTTTAAATACTGTTGCAACTGCTGAAAATTTTAAAATTCAACAGCTTTACAATAATCAATATAAAAGCATTTCATATAACACTTCTTCCCATTGTTTGTCCACAAATATTTTTAATGAAAAACTACCATGGAATAAATAAATAAAAATAGCACTCCAACAGAAATATGAAAAACAAAAAATTTAAATCATCAAATCATTTGTTCCTACTGAAAATATGCAAACAATGCTTTTGCAAAATGATGTAAAATATAATATGCTTTTGTAAAATATAACTAAAAATCATTCAAATTAACCTATACATTATGGTTTCAAAGATATTGAATTTTTAAATTTTCAGCAACTGCAACAGTATTTGAAATAGCTTCCATTTTGTAATGAAATGTAGAAATTTCATAATTAATTGTCTTTTATCTATAATGTATGATTCACATGAATGCAGGATAAGATGCATGAATATAGGATAAGAAAATAATATATATAATCAATCATTATAGCATACATTAAAATTTAAATATTCTTTCTTATTAGCTAAACTGCATGCTTATTAGTTTTGATGTTTCTACATTGTTATGTTATCAGATAGAATAAGTTAATGACTTAAAAAAAATCAATTTCTTTAAGTCATCGAATAGACATAAAATCATCAGACATATCACATATTTAATATGCAAAAATTCCTATTATAAACTTAGCATTTTATACTCATAACTATTCTAAAGATTACAGCATCCTGTGTGAGGATATTGCACATTTATAGTCCATCCATTCAGCTCAGTGTTCTCAGCAGAGGCAGTAAGGTTCAGAACTGCTTACAGCATTACCAAAGACCATAACAGCTCAATTGCTATTTTCACTGATAGTCTTTCCATACTCACCACTCTCTGTAACATTTCTGCAGCATCCTCAACCTCCATGTTAGATCTTGGCCTTGAGAGAATGGCACACCTAATCAACCTAGTATGGACTCTGGACCATGTGGGCATTCTTATCAATGAAGCAGCAGATTTCTTATCTCAAAGATCAATGCCACATGACTTAGTGTAGCATGCACTAGACTTGAAAGATGCCATGATGGCTGCATTTTCAATCCAACAGCAAGCATTACTCAGAAAATGACAATCAATAGCTTTTGTCGTGGCACTTCATCATATACAATGCTTTAAATCTTGGCAAGCTAATAGCTGCTCCATCCAAGAATTTGAAGTTCTACTGTATTGTCTTTGCACACATACAGCACTGATAAATGCCTTCTAATATATTTGTAGACTGATACATTCACTTATATGGCACACCACATTGCGGCAGCCTTGAGAACTCCTATCATTACTGAACTGAGTGTGAGGTTTATCTTTTGGCATGGACAACCCTTGGAGTATTATTGGGCATTATTATTACATCCTTTATCAACTTAGTCGCAATTTATTGGTCCCCACCTCAGGTGGAGATTAGATGATAAATATCCCAGCTAAAATGCTATATTGCAGCAATACATTGATTCTCTTAAATACTAGTGATCATCATATTTAGAAAATGTACCAGCTATAACCTCTATATTAATAGTAGAAAAAGAAATACACATGATATAGAGAAGACAGATATACAGGATATCAATAAACAAAACAGATAAATTCTCTAAGGTGGAGAAACAAATGATAATCACTAGGAGCAAGAATGGGACTGTATGAATGACGTAGAATGCTACTTTATCAAACATGTGTATCACTAGATTCATAGTCAACAACTGACTGTGATGAAGAAGTGCTAATTTTGCCTGAGCAACTGCTACATGCAATCAGTTCTTACTGTCTGAATGTATCTCATACATATAGATATAATAGTATATAATTGCCATTTATTCTAAATATTAAATGAATTTTTAAATTGAATTTTTATTTTGAAAATTATCATTATTATTCTTAATCTAGGAATGATAATCTTACAGTTCATACAATAATAATATGGATTAAAAAAATATGTTCAGAGTTTATAATTGCAAAAAAGTTGATAAGCAGTTTGTATTGTATATATATTGATACAAATGCAAAATCAATTGGTGCTGTAACAATATTTTGTGAATATTTTCAGAAGTTTAAAACCATTCATTACTCAGTAAGGAATCTCTCTTGAATTCATGTTGATAAAAAACAAAAATATTAAACATTTATATAAAGAGAAACATGTCATCAATTTATATACACACTGCATAATTTAAAAGTTTGTTTTTTTAAATTGTATTAGTGTTCCTGATACATCCATTGAATTTAATAAATAATGATATTAAAATAACTTAAAAATATTTTTGAGGTAGTCCTCGACTTATGATTATCTGACTCATATTTCAATCTTCTGATGGCTCTTTTGATATTCCAAACTTGGTTTTTTTGGATGCATATTGGCTATAAATATTTTTTGTTTTATTAAAAATATAGTAATGTAATTACTTATCATCTTGGGAATCCAAGTTCAATACTGTATAATTTTATATCTTGGAGCCCTGGTTCAATTCCAGATTATTTTACAACTTTGAGAGTCTGGGATCAAATTCAGATGATTATATAATATTAAAGGATTCAGTATTCCAATGTTTATTACTACTACTAAAATTATTACTATTAAGGATCATTTTTCAAGTTATGATGGGGGTTATCAAAACATAACCCCATTGTAAGTCGAGGATAACCTGTATATTATTAATTTTATATTTACTAACAATTATAATAATGACCAAATTCTGTTCTATTTACTAAGTTTTAAATTTAATGATATTAAAAATAAAATTATTTTGATTATTTTTATCATCTCATCATTGAGTAAAAACTAATAAACTGACAAACCTGCAGAACTTCTTTTTTCAATTGATTAGAAGAATAATGTGTATCAATTTGTAATAGTTTCAATTTGGACTGAGCCAGATGTAATGGTGTTCGACCTGAATTATCTAGAGCACTCACATCAGTACCTGAAAAAGTAAATCAAAATTTTTTTGTTTACATTTTTAAAATTATAATGATTTTTGTCATTTAACAATTATTCCATAATTTATTACAATTATGGCTAAAGATAAATAGATAAACTTATATATTAATAGTTTTAATAAACAGTGTTATCAGTTTGTACCAGCATAATATATCCTATACCACACTGCACTTCCAAATAATTTGGTAAGTAGCATTCAAGAGATGATAAATCTTGCATTTGATTGCTATCACCGTGAGGATTTCTCAATAGTATCATCAGTGGAAAATATTTATATATGAGACTTATCTGATTACATGATTTTTTCCAATGTTCTATGCATTATGGCTAACAGATTTTCTTTTTGGAATTTTATGTGGTTTCTGAATAGGTATGTAATTTCCAGTATCCATATTCATCAATTCTGTACACAAAGTTATTCCTCATATAGAATGAATTTAGTTGTCAGGTACTGCACACATTGGAACATTTGTTTTATATCAAATTTGGCATTCATTCTCTTGAAGTATTGTTTTCTGGCAAATTTGTATCTTTGGAATTTGAAACTGTAGTTTACTTTCTACATATTGAACAATTTTTAAATGATTGTCCTTAAAACACTACTTGTATCTTGCTTTTTGAACTGTAACTCCTATTAAATATATCTTAGTTAACCTTTTTTAAATTCTGATATGTCACTTGCTTCCCCATTCCAGATAATTTTCTGAACCTGAGTAACAGACATTTTTATGAGAGAGAATACATCATCATATGTGATGTTTACATTTGCATATAATTTGCTTCATAGTTTATAATTGTTTTAATGAAGAGGATCATATTTCTTTGACATGTGCATGTGCATTTGTATGTGTTTAAATTCAGCTTATGCAAAAGTAATGAAATAAATTATTTATGCAATTCTAGATATCATCAAAATTATTGTAAATATCTCCTATATAATTATTGCCTTTGTCCCATTATTAAAGCCAGATCTATGCACAAGCAAAGATAAGCAGTTGCCAAGGAGACCAAACAAAATGGGACATTTGAAGTTCCATAAATCATTAAACTTATTTATTACACATCACAGACATAATACAAAAACATATTTCAATTTATTGACAATGTCAAAAAATTGAAGTTCAAGCATCACTGAAATTATTTTCATACTATCCACTAGGTGGTATTACCTTCTTAATATAAATATACCTACTGGTATTTCTTTTAAATAATTTTTTCCTATTCATTATTATTAATTTTTATATTTTATTTTTTACTACAGGGAGGTGGCTTATTAATATTTTTTGCTTAGGGGCATAAATGATGCAAACCTGATATTGCCCATTACATATTTAAAACTATATTCTATTCTTACTTGGGTTTTTGAACATTTATAACAACATAATAATAAATGATAAAATATACAATAATAATACTATTTCCACTAATTACACAAATTTAATAGAATTATATTACAGGTATAGTAATAATATGGTTATGGAATTCCTGATGAAACAGCAGTAAGTACTTGCAAGACATTTAATTCTGGAGGTGAGATCATAAGAACAAAGTAAAACTCGAAATACTTCACATTACAGAGGATGGAGACAAATCAGGAAATTGATCACAGATAGTCTGAAGGCAGCTGATAAAGTTATTGAACTGCTACCTTTAATCATCAATTCAGTTTAGATGATCAATAAGAATAAGAAAATCAAACAAGCAACTTGATTTATAAATATTTATAAGATGAAAGATGTTATAATAATATAAGAATGTAAGGTCACAGCCCAAGAAAGAGATCATTTCTCATGTAGATGCAGCAAGGATGCTCATTATATACAAGATTCACAGAAATGAATGGAATTGTGTATAGACGTCTTCTTATATTACTCAATTCTTGTTCTTTTGATTGTATATCTAATTACTTAGCTATATTATATATATATAATTAGAAATTATGCAAGTTAATTTACTACATACTACATAACACAAAAATATACAGATAGTTCTCAACTTTATGAATTAATTCATTCCTGGAGTTTGCTTGTAAAGACACACAAACTAAGAATCAATTTCTCATAGACAATTTTAAAAATATGGATGTATTTCTCAACAATACAATTTGATCATAATAAAATTAAAGTAAAAACCAACAAAATCAACAGTTTATGATTACACAATGATTTATTTATTTATTTAAGGAAACAAAAACATAGTCTTTATTATTATAATTTGCTTGATTTTAAAGAAATTATTTATATCATATAAATGTTAAATAATTTTATTTTTTGTTGACACAACTAAATGAGCTTTAATAAACCTTAATACTGTACTACCCTAGGTATGATCCAGGAATGGAAATCTATATAATATGCTGGTAAAATCAGAAGATGCACTACTTCCACTTCTCAGTCACAAATTTGATTTTTCTGACATCACAATTGATGGAATTTTTGCTACAAACCCAGTTATATTGTATTGCATAGATAAACACAAGTTTGAAATGCCTTTTCATAAATGTTTAGTATTTATTTCTTACAATTGATGTTCATATTTTCAATTTGTTTTTGATATTTCATATTTCAAAAAACAAAGAACCAGGAACTCATACACTGAAAACTACCTGTATTAACTTAAATTATTAATTTTTATAGCACAAAGAGATTATATTTTAAATAGAATCAGTAGTGATAAATCTTAATTTTAAAACAGTATGTCTAATGTCTAATAAACTTATTTTCCAAATACACTCACCTGATTTTAAAAGAAGAGTAACCATTTGTATATTGCTTGTACAAGCAGCTGAAAAAATACAAAATAAAAAAAAATATATTGTATTTTTGTATATAATTTATTAATAAAAACAATTATAAAATTTTGTTTTTACATTTTTCTTAGTTGTCTTTTCTTTTTGCATTTTTATTTATTAGTAATAACAAATAAAAGCAACAAGAAATGATAGAGAAATAAATATTAAACGAAAAAAACAAATTTGAATTTTGATGCTATATTCTTCTTAATTGAAGATAATTTTTTTGATAAATGAATAAAATTATTTTAGTATTTATATATATTTTTTAATGTTAATTAAGTTAGCTGTTAGGCTTAATTGATTACTTAACAAAGAGTTATCAATTGGATTTTTGTCAAAAGACACTAAGAAAATAAATACTTTTCATTGGTATCATTTCCATCATCATCATCAAAAGCAAAACAAAAATTTCTAAAATTAGAAAATTTTGATATTGAAAATCATTTAACTGATATTACTGTTTTGATTTCAATTTAGATTATCATTATTTTACACAATTAGAAGACAATGATAATATCAAAACTGACCCAATATGAAATTTTTAGAATTCTGAATTAATTCATTTTTCCTTATTTATGGATAAAATTAATGCAGTTTTATAACAAAATTAAGTAAGATTTTTTTAATACAATCATGGCCTAGTGTATCATATTTATAATATTAGAATCTTAATATTCTTATAAATGAATCACAGAAATACAATTGTTTTTCTAGATATGAATACCCAAATATTCATTCATGTGAATATATAATTTTTTTTCTCAAAATTTTTTAAAAATACAATTTTTTAAATTTTATACAATTATTGAAACAAGAAAATATTCTAGAAACAAACATGTTGGAAATTATCTATTTATTTAGCATATAGCACAGTATCATACTTTATTATATCAAAAAATATGATGAAAAATAGGATATATGCAAATAAATACTCTGTGTGTGTGCGCGCGCGCAAACTAGTCTGAAAATTATGGTTCAGTTAGGCTAAGTATATAACTGTTAAATATAAGACTCTGATCATCATTTGATTGAGCAATTATAAAAATAATAATATTTTCAAATTTATTAATAAACATGAAGAGAGAATCCTTGATAAATCAAACTAAGCAAGTGTTCATGTTTATCATTATTTCAAAACTGAAAATACAATATCAATATTATGAATATAAATTAATATTTAACAGAAAATTTTATATTAGAATATTGAAATCAAAATAATTAAAAAATAATTATATATATATATACATATTTTATTAAAAATACAAAATGAATGCATTACTTAATATATTTATTATTTTTATTTAAATTTATTAAACTCACCTAAATGCAAAGGTGTATTTCCAACAACATCTTTCTGATTAGGATTGGCACCTCTGTCAAGAAGAATCATAGCTATAAATTTAAAAATAATATTTATTAAATTAATCTATGATATAATAGTTAATATAGATTATTAACTATAATTAAAATTTATTATTAAATGTGCAGAAAAACTGATAATGGAGAATTTGGCTGGAATTTATTTATTGGTTAAAATAAACATCTTGAAAACAATTATTCAAACTTCAAATATCACCAAATGGAATTATAAAATACAATATTTTAGCTGTAAAAAAATTATTTTTCCAGTGTTGCTGATGATGGCTATGTAATTTAGCTGAAAATGTTACAAAGAATAAATATATTTTATATTTCCATACTGCTATTTTGTTTGGTGCTGAATTATTATTGGAATTATAGTGTATAAGCAGTTAGTTTTCTCTAAGAACTGATAATACTATTATTGTTATAAAACAATTAATTCATAGAAATTAACAAACTCAATTTATTTGGATTGAATCAATCTAGTAAGAAAACCTATCTATCTAATAAGAACAAAGTTTTTTGATAGGAGAGAGGGTGGGGAAGTTTTTCAAGATTTTAAAATTTTCTTGATAAAATATTAAGTAATTAATATAAAAGAAATGTTTTATATTTCTATGCTAAATATGGACTTACAATTTCTTAAATTAGATAAGATGCAGACCATTTTAAAAAGATATTATTATAAGTTAAATTCTTTTGTTAAAAAAAGATATAAAACTAGTTTCACAACATTGAAATATTTACTCAGAAGAATATTAACATATTTTTAATTTTCTCCATAAGAAGGATTTGATCAATGTTTTGAATTGATCAGTTGATAATTATTGTATTAAATAGTTTCTTTATATTGTGAAAGATGTTAACAAATTAAATATAAGTACATATTTAATACTATATAAAAATAACACATTAATTTATATAGTGAAAATATTATACTTAAAATAAAGTTTCCATGACTTATGTGGGGCCGCTGGATGATATTAACAGGCGTTGTCCTAAGTGCAGTGAGGGACATGCATAAGGATGGGTAATGAGGGACAGCGAATAAAACAAAGACGATGTTCAATGAGAACAACTTCCTTTATTTTTGAGAGATTTCATTCACAATATATGTGAACTATGATTTGACAATGAGAGGAGAAATACCTGATATATATAGTTTAATTCTCTGGGTGACACAGCTGACACAATCAGAAGATTCCAAATTGATGAGTTAGAGGGCAATCCCTATTGACAGTCTTTAGTTCATAATGTATCAAAGATGTGTTACAGAGGAGAAAAGTCCTGTATTCCAAACCAGGTATCTTGGTATCCAGCCAAGGAAAAGTAAAAGCTCTGTGGTCCAAGGTTGAATTAGAAGAAACCGTTTGAGCACTAATTATCTATTAAGCCGGATGGATGACGGAAAGGAGTTGCATTCGGGAAACGGACGAAACAATGGCTGTGACTGGATGGAATTCAGACCTCGGGGACAAGCATCAGAAAACAAGCAAGCCCTGGACAAGAGCACAACAGCTCTTAAATATTTGTGCCCTATCTGACCTCTATTCCTGGGCTAAAAAGCAAAGATGTTTATTTCTTGAACCTTCACCAAGGCAGGTGACCAATTCCGATTCACAACTGTCCGGCGAACACTTGATGTAAACACTCTCAGCGATTTATTATTATTGTGGAAAAAGTTCACAAGCCAATCGAAATACCATCAATACTGTTGTCGTAATTCTTCAAAGTTGTTTGATAGAACTCTTTTTTTGTTTATTTCGTTTCTCTCACATTTGATCTAATTATGACTTAATTATTTATTAATTACATCTGAATTTCCGATCCCCACAAATACTACATGCATCATATTCCTACAAAACATAATACAACACTGGAGAACAACACTACGTGTCACCATAAATAACAATCATGTAGACACAAAATCCACACTCATTGGATATGATATTTTTCAGGGCGATTCCCCGAGTCCACTTTGGTTCTGCTTCGTCCTAAATCCACTTTACAGCAAACTGAACACATTGAATTGTGGCTACAATATTAGACTAAACCAAGCAACACACTGCATACACTCGCATCTTTTATACGTGGACGATATTAAGCTGTACACCTCAACAGAAACACAATTACAACAGCTGTTAGAAATCACACACACATTTTCAAAAGACATCTGCATGGAGTTTGGCCTAGACAAATGCAAAACTCTCCACATAGAAAAGGTAAAAGTCCTAATGAAGAGTGAAGTCCTAAAGAAAGGAGACTTCACTCTTGAAAATGGAGACATTGTCGAATCCATGGAAGATGGTGAAGTGTAGAAGTATTTGGTATTCCAGCAGACCACACTCACAGAACAGAAGAAAACTAAATGAACACTGTCAAAACTGTACACCAACAGACTAAATAACATTCTCAAAACACATCTGAATGGAAAAAAAACAGTGAAAGCCATCAACACATTCACCATACCAGTACTGACTTACTTGTTTGGAATGATATAGTGGACCCAGACAGAAATACAATCACTCCAAAGAAAAACATGAACAACACTTACAAAATACCAGTACCATCACCCAAAATCTGCCATAGAAAGAATACTGTCCCATGCAAGGAAGGACGACATAGCCTTTTTGACACCTTCAAAATTATTATAAAAGCACAATGGCAGGAAGTTTTTAAATTAATTACACAGTAAACAAACTGTTAGAAGACGTGCTTTTGATTTTTATTAAAAA
>WUQG02009695.1:0-11931 GCA_011317285.2 Androctonus mauritanicus
TATAAATGGAAAACATGCGAGTGGAATGATTTTGCATGCAAAATCGAAAGTGTAAAAAACACAACGTACAAGTGCGAAAAACGTAAAAGTGAGAAACGTATAAACGGGGTTCGACTGTATATTGTTCTAAGTAATACAAATATTACACTAATTTTTTCGGAAATTTATAAAACAACATATCTATAATTTCTTTTCAGAAAAGGTAATCTTAGGTAAGTAATTTAACTAGCAATTAATCTAAAATTATTAAGGATTATGCCATCAGAACGATGGTAATAGTATAATAGATTCTTCAATATGTAAGTAGATGATTCGTAAAATAAGGTTAACTTTTCCTGAAGTTATGATTCAAATTTACCAGAGAAGAAAGGAAGAACATGAAGGTAATTTGTTTTGAAGATCAGATTTCTAAACTGAAGTTATTTGTTCTGTCAGACATAAAACAAATGTCTGAATTTTCCAGCAAAGCTAAACTAATGATAAACCCAATTTATTGTTTTTTGTATATACTTTGTATAATTTAAAATTCACAATAAACTATAGTCTCCATAAGTTCAAAAATATATAAAAATATATTACAAACAATTATTCATTCAAATGTTTTTTTACAAATAATACAGATATTATTTAAGTTATGAAAATATTCTTGGCAAATCTTAAATATTTTCTGAATTTATCAATTATACATATCTTTCCTTTCTTTATAGATTTATATTTTGTTTTTCATTAATTAATAAAATTTTGTATTTCTTTGTTTCCAATTATCATCTGTTTTTATATTTTTCTAACATTAAATGACTTAAATAAATTAAAAATTTTTATTTAATCTTTATATCTGAAAAATTTTTATTTAATCTTTATATCTAAAAAATTTTCTAGAAAATGACTAAAGATGTTATTCTCATATGTGAGCCTCTCAGAAGCCAAATTAATTAACTCCATTTTTTGGTAAATGTCTCGATTTTAATACCCAAAGCACATGTTTGCCCTAATCATGTGCTCTGGTACTAAAATTGAGAAATTTACAAAAAATGGAGTTAATCAGTTTGGCTTCTGAGAGGCCCATATGTTGAAGTAATCTAAAAGTAATTACATTATTGTTTTGAATATTCGATCAATATACAGTTTGTTGTAGGCCTATTTAATGTTAAAGTAGATGTACATTTATCAAATCAATAATAATTTTACAAAATATTTGTTTTTGTTGAAAGTATTTTATGAACTGTTAAAATTTAAGTAGAAATCTATCAGCTTTATTACATCTAAAATATCTTTTTTTTTTCTGAAAAGCTCTTTTCTTAAAAAATAACATTAATATTCATTAATATTAATATATTATTCTGGTAACTTAGTTAATTTAATTATTGCGAACAGTATTATTTTTTTCGATTTTCATAATAAATTTATTTATCTAAGATAATTTTTTTCGATAGTTCTAGTGTATTTTATTTTGAAATTTGATTTTTCTTTCAAAAAATTATCATTACTTCAACATAATGCATTTAATCAAATATATGTGAAAAACTCATTCAACAAAAACTACTAAATTTTTTTTATAAATAAAATTCACGTAAATTTTAAGATTTAGTTTTTATTAATAAATCAAATATTTACTTGAAATTTATAAATAAAGAAAGTTCTCGATTTATTATTGATTTAAAAAGTATTTTCTATAAATAGTTGGTGTACTCTACCACAGCAAACATTTATAGATTCTTATCTTAGACCTCTTCATAGAATTTAGAGCAATTTCTTTCCTCCACTTTACTTTTATGTGGTAGGTACCCATTTATTGAGAAGATTAAATGAATTTGTTCCGCACTGCGAGGAATCGAATCTAGAATCATCTAGTAGTTCAGATGTAGCTTCTGTACTGATTGAATCAATGTTACTATATTTGGAAATGACTATAATTCCGAACATTTCAAATTGTACTTTCTTATAACTTTAAGAATTGTCTTAAGTTGTATTGAAACATACCAAATTTTATTACTTAAAAATTAATCAAAAAATTATCACAAATAAAGATGGGATATTGAAGTTATGACAAGTAAGTGCTAATGCTTTATTAATCAATTCAAGAATTTGCTTGATTTCATTCTATTATTAATACAGTTAGAATATGGATGAAATACGAGATGTAAATACTCTTTCTATACGAGATTTTAATCATGCTAATTTAATTTAACATAAGTAATATTTATAATGATTGTATAATATTAATGCAGGAAAGTAGATCGGTAATTGTCTTATGAAGCAATAAATATCATATAAATAGAAGTAACGTGAATCAAAGGAGTAGGCTTATATACGATCTGAATTTAATTTTTACACAAACAAAATAACTTTTTAATAAATAAAAATTGATATTATTATGATTTGAATGTCTAATATATAATAAATTATTAAGATGGGAAATTTAATTTAAGAAGACATGTTCATAATTTGATTTTCTTATATAGAATATATATTATAGGCTATCAGTGTGTAAGTTTATATATTCATTAATATCAATATAATGCATATATATAAGCCTATATATTGATAGCCTATATTATATAATATTTCAAAGAATTTTAAATATTTTTTTATGTGTTTCCATCATGTTTAAAAAAAATGATCCAATTAGCTAAACTATTTACTCCCTACTAGAAGGATTTTAATTTTGATATTATTCTTTGGAAATGAATTTTGAGAAAAAAAAATATCCAAGACAATTTTAAAATTTTAGAATTGAATAATTACACATTTCTCCAATAATTAAATAGATTTAAAGAGATTGCAACAAATCTAAAAATTCTACATTTTATTTTTAATTATGGAATAAATTAAATATAACGCAACAACATTAAATACAAAACACAAGAATTTAAACAGAAAATGATTAAGAGAAAGATTAAAAAAATATATGAAAATAAGAAAACTCTTACAAGGTTCAGTTAAATTTTTTACATTGAAAAAGTTCTGTTGTAAAGATTGGATTTTTTATCATAAATATTAAATATTTTGTTATTTTTTAAAATAAAAACAGTATCTTTTAATTTACGTTAAATGCTAATTAATGCTAATTAATGATAATATCAATTATAATTGATTGTTATAATAATCCTACTATTAATGATTAAAGTATTATGTAATTTTTAATATTAAGAATTAAATAAACTTTATTATTTTTAATATTTATATCAAAATCTTACTCTTAAAAATACTAACTTGAATAATCCAAATTTAATAAGATAATTTTCCTGTGATTTCTTAAATTATTATTATTTAAAAAAAACTAGGAGAGTAATGGGAATATAGCCTCAAATTTATCCTGTTTAAGACATTTAAAACTTGTAATTGGAAAAATCCATAGATTTATAATATTTATTCACCGAGGAATAAAAAATTACATGGCTAAAATTTTATTAAATGATATTTATTTAAATAAAACTCTGATAAGAATAAAATTTAACGCTTTAAACACAGAAAATATTTAATTTCATTTATAAAGCACTGAATAATTCGTATGTCACATTTAATATAGAAACATTTAATGGATGCTCTTCTTAAATAACTAAATCCACAGTTCTATCGAACAAAAGAGAATAAGCAGTGTTATACAATAAAAGAGACGTAAATGGTTTACGAACAGGTGGTTCTTTATGTGATTGGAAAAAAGAATGGACCTATATATAGTTAAAAAGATGAAGCAAACTTTATAGTGTAGGTAACAATATCTTATAGAATAGCATATTCCAGATCTTTCAACATTGATGGCTACAAACGTTACTTTTGAATGAGACCATCAAATGAAACGTGTTATATATATAGCCGTATATACAATATAAAGAGTAGAAACATTTCAAATGATTTTTTTTCAAGAAAATTTTTATTTGATGGTCTGTATCAAAATAAGTAAATAATAGTTAAGATCTTTTTTTTTTTATTGAAAAAAAGAAAGATTTTCAATTTCACATCTAGAAGATATTTAAAATTAAATGATTACATATAAATATTAATGTTTGCTATTAGACGTATATAATCCTGAGTAATTTGAATAGTATAGGTCGCATATATTTCTCGGATTAATTATAATTATTAATACTAGTTCAATTTGAATATTTTGATCAAATATTTAAATATTAATTTCATTTCCCATTTACACAATTTAAATTTATTAAAATATTAAAATTTATTAACTTTAAATCCACAATATTGCATATCAGAAGCATTGAGCGTGCAAATAACGACAGCGAGAATTGATGTTGCTATTGAATGCGATTCTCTAAAGATTCGCGATACAAAATTTCATTTTTAATTCTCAGATGGCCCGAAGCAATATTGTTTTGTCGGATTTTTTTTTTTAAAATTTACAGATATAAACCGTTTTATAGAAATATCAGCAATAACACCCTCAACCTGTTTTATTATTAGCAAACAATTTCCTTTGTCTCTGTTTTTCTAAACTTTTAAACTAGTTTGGTGCAATCTGAATAATTTTTAAATTTTTAGTAGACATTCAACTTAGAATATTAACGTAAAGAATGCATATTTTGATTCAGTATTATTAATATTGTTGCAATAATGGAAGAAATAATTCCTGGAGAATTATATATATATATTTTATTAGTTTATCGAGAAATATTAAATAGCAATGCATAATTTAAATAAAAAAATTGAGAATTAATAAACTATAAAATAATTAAAAATAATAATTGTCATTACACACATTTTGAAAAAAAAAAAAAAAAAATTAGCTATTCTTCTAATATTTCTGGATAGGAAATAAAATCTGAATACATCCTTTTTTAAACTTCATTTACTAATTAATTAAATAATAATTATACAAATAAACTTTTTATTAAAATAATTTATCTTACATTATTATTTTATTAATGTATAAAATCTTAAATAAATATTTCATTCTAGTCATTTATTCTTTTCCTTCATTAACTTTTACAATGTTTTTATCGAAAATTAATTGAAGATTTAACAAAAAATTTTTCAAAAGCATGTTCTTAACGAAGACGAGAAGAATCATTTCAGATTTTTAAATATATTTAAAATGTTTCTTTGCCAATATTGTAATATTGAATAGTAACAATTATTGCAATTATGCAATCATGTATTCTATTATTGCATTATGTTTTTCTATTAAATACGTTTCAATGGAATAAATATATGTATAAATATTATCAATACAGTAAGACGTACATACAGCATGTTCTCTTTATTATTATTTTTTATATTCATCATTATAAACTGGTCTTTTATACTGTATAATAATAATAATAATAATAATAATGTTTTTTAAAAATTAGGGAGGATCCCCTGTAATATTTAAATATTTTAGAAATCAAACAAAATAGCAGAAACAAAATTTAATATACTATTTGTAAATAAAATTATTTAAGATTTATTTAAATATTAAATATAAATTTTAAATAAAATAATCTTTAAAAACAGTTACGAAAATATTATAAAATACATCAATGGATTTTTGCACAAATAAATATACAACACTTTGTAATATTGCGTGGATTATATACAAAATATTTAATATTTTCTGAAATGAACTTTCTAAAAATATGAATTAAATAATTCAAAAAATTTCTGAAAAAAATCTCTTCTTAGAAACAATAAAATTATTTGGAATGAGAATGTTAAAGTTAGTTAAAAATTGTATATTGATAAAAAAATATATTTATTTATTATTAATTTAACTAGTTCAAACAAAAATTCTATTAAATTTTTAATTAAATATTTTGAAATCTTTCAGCCCATAACAAACGTGAAAAAAAAACATTTTAAATGAGAATTTGACATTCAGAAATCATAATACTTGTAGAGAATTAATAGAAAAAATAAAATGTAAAAAATAAAAAATATTTGAAAGATTGTTATGAATGACAAAAACTAAAATAATAGAAAATAACTGCTATAAAAAATTAAAAATAGATAATATGATCTTATATTATACTGATTTAAAAGAATTCACCGGGGAAAATAATATATTTTCTATTTTAATATTTCTAGAAATTTTAACAATACAACAAAAATTTTTCAGAAAAAATTTTTTAAATCATTATTTATAGTAAAAACAAAGTAATAATCAGTATCAAAGTTTATTCGAAAGCTAATGCCCAATATTCAGATTATTATTTATTTTTCCTAATAAATATTATTTTAAGCATAAAATAATAAAAATTTCAAAACACTAAATATTAATATTTATATTCTGTAAAACAGTGAAAATAAGTAAGTATGGAAAAACAGTTTAGGCATAATGTATATAAAAAAATTTATCGAGCCGATAAAATTTTTCATTTATTGATAGTGTATTTTATATTTTTCTAAATTATGATTATAATCTTCACTTTCAAATTTTCCGATTAATTTTAATCATATTAATTATTATAAATGGAACCAATAATAAGATATAATTATTTAATTTATAATAGCACATTCAATATCTATATCTAAAGAAATATAATAAAGAAACATGAGTTTCATTCAATCGATAACAACATTTAATCAGTAGATTTTCAAGATATGGGGATACAAGTGTCTGATCATAATCATAACAATCTAGTGGAGTTTTTCTCCCCTAGGCTTTCACGATTGTAATCGCTAATGAACTTGTATCGCGACTTTTATATTCCCCGAAAGCTGCACGTTAAAGTAAGATGGAGCTGACTAATCTGCCATTTTGAATCCAACATCATCTTGAATTAACAAGTAGGTTTGATGAATGTTTATAGTCTATTTTTTAAAATGTTATTTTAAAAATGTGCGAAGGACTACAGATTCAAATTACTTATTTAAGAATGGGAAATAATAGCTTTAAAAATTTTAATGGTGAAAAACTGAAGTTATTTAATTGTAGACTTCTTTAAAAAAAACTCATTATGCATTACTTGAGGATTAAGAAGAGAATGAACTTATTTAACGTATAATCCATAAATGAAGACATATTGTTCAGATATTAATTCATAGCTTAGAAGAATGAAACTATTTAATTTTTATAGTACTATCAATTTTTCAAAAATATTTTAAAATAAATTTTTATTTTTATTTAATTAAAAAACAACATAGTCACGAATCATGCGTAAAAAATATAGCACTTATTTATTTTATGATCCATAAAAAAAATAAATGCCTATTTATTTATTGAAAAACAAATTTCATGTAGACTTGTTTTTCATTTTTTAAAATAATAATAAAAATGCAGCAAAAAGCGAGTTACATAAATGTTTATAAAATGCAAACAGATTTCTTTAATATAATTTTAAAATTGAATACGCTATAACGAGACGATTTTTTTTTATATATCAAAAAGAATAAAATTATTAAATTTAAATATTTGCAAAAGTTTGTTGTTCATATAATTTTATTTGATTTTGAAAAATATTTTATTAAAATTCTAACGCTAATTTTATTAATGGCTACAGGTTTAGCTTACTTTATTTACATGTTCGATTTTAACATTCTTCATCGAAAATTTCTCTGGGCTCATTTCCAGCTTCAGTTCATCTAAAACTTCCCTATAGAAAATTTTCAGATCCTCCATGCTACAGAAGATGCCTGGAGCCTTATAGTTGACTTTTTATTTCTTTTCTTTGTTATTTTCTTTAATTGATTTTTTCGTTTCAAATGCTTTATTTTTAACTTACTTCTTAATTATATATATATAAAAAAACTAAACATTCAGTGTATCATTATAATTTTTCATAAATAAATGATTACTTAATGAATAAAATTAATAATTATGACATCAGAATAATAATGAAATGAATTTACATTACAATTTTTGCACAATATTCTCGATCCATTAATTAGAAGTATTGAATGTTTTAATGTAAAAAAGTTAATATTAAAAAGAAGCTAGATTTCTTTTCTTTTAATTTGGTTATTTTTAAAACATTTAACACGTTTAGGCTATTAAAAACAATTTATTCAAAGATTCTGAATGATATATCTGAATTTAAATATAATTAATTAGATTGCGTTAAAGCATGAAAATAATGTAATTAGTACGTTATTCGCAAAATGAAGTTTAATTTCTTTTAAATCAATTGAATTCTTCAACTGTAAAAATATTCATTATGATTACGCCAAGAATTAATTAATTAAAAACTTGATAATTAAAATTCGAACATATCATTCAACATGGAAGATGACATTATATTAAAATGTGTTCGTATAACAGGAAAGATAAATTTGTGAAATGTATTTATGGGATTTTCAATTTGTTTCTATGCCTGTTCGTCACGTATTTTTAACAAACACTTGCAACATTCATTTTTCAAGAATTTTTAATTATGATATATGTTTATAGCGAATGTATAATGAAAAAAAGAAATACTCTAAATTAAGCTTAACCAGGATCTCAAAATGAATAAAGAAAATCATAAAGGAATCTGCTATAGCCTACAACTTTCAACATATTCTATGTACCGTATTTGAAAAATAGGGAAAAGATTGAAAAATTGATAGAAAATGATTTCAAAATAAATAACAGAATTGGTTGTATTGAAAAATCTACAAATAAAATACATGTATAACAAGAACAGAAACACGTCAGCATCTTGTTATAAGATATATAAAAAATATTCTTCTCGAAAATACAATTTAAACTTTTAAATGGATAGCATTAGTTAGTCTAGTAATGTTATCTTCTAGTTTCCTCGCAAATTATGGTAATTTCATTAGTTGAAGTTTCGGCAATTGAAAATTGGAAGAAAGCAATAAATCTGGTTCTCGAAAAGTACATGACACGAACACATTCGACAGTGATTGAAATCATGTGTTTAACAACGTAATGCTAGAGAAAACATTGGCCCTGAAGGATAAAACATGTTATGGAGGAAAACGGAACAAAGACTTTGTTACGGGTGCTTCTGTGATGTAATGCTATCAATCAGGAAATTGACTTAACTAGTAGTTGGAAGATATCACGATATATGCAATAGATTAACTATCAACTATATAGTCATGAAATATGATGAACGGGAGAACATTTTATGATTGATTCCACTTTGAACAGAATAAAACATCTCACAATCACCGTGTTACATCACAAAAAAATAAAAAGGGAATAATTTAAATAAGTATAAGTAAATAAATATATAAATAATCCATTGAAACCACATTTCTAGAGAAAAATATTAAATCTAATTGTAACTTTACGTCAGAAATTTGGACCAGAAAAAAGTCCCCATTTGTTTCTACTGTAGATGAATTGTTTATAATATGAATGAATCTACTAATGAAATCTACATGAAATGACAAATGAAATATTTATTGTTAATAATATATAAAGTTTAAGTTAACTGCTATAAGAAAATTAAGCTTTCTAATAAATTTTTTTTATAAGTCTAGCAATTAATTTATCAAAGTATAAATATTCTGAAATTTTTGTAAATTTAAAATGAAATTCTATTCAATTATTTAAAAATCATTAAAACAAATTTTTATATTAAAAGAATACAGATTAGATGCAATTAGTTAATTTGCCTCTTAAGAAAACATTGATACTAAATTTATTCGAAAAGAATTTAAAGAAGGAAAACAAATTATAATTACTTTTCTACAAAATATTGTATTTAAAAATATATATAGTCTATAATTAAATAATCTTTTATTCGTAATTTTCATATCTAACATCAATTTTTAGTTTTTAGATAGGTTTATACATATTATTTTAAGTATTTTTTAAAAAATATAATTATGAAAAAGATATCCACCAATAGAATAAAATCACATTATTTTATAAATAATTTAATCGTTACAGTGCAAATTTTGTTAAAACATTATGAGTTGAAAAGATTTATTATACAACTAATCAATTTTATCTTATCAAACATCTATCTATCTGAATATTGAACTCATTAATATTAGAAAACTGAATTGGATGAATTTTCAACTTTAAAAAGATTGAATTTTTATAACTAATTTTATGTTTGACATATATAAAATTTTAATTTTATTGGAATCGTTTTGCAAAGTTTTTACTATATTATCAAATCGACAATTATATGGACATATATTGATACATAGGCACAGATTCCACGGGGACAGAGTGAGCAATTATCCTCATGCATATTTTGACACGGGGCGAATGTACCTTTTCGTGCTGTGCCTTTAATGATTAAAAAAACCAACTACATTTTAACTTTATATCATACATAATAAATTCTAAACCAGCGCAATTGAAAATTTTTATATTATGATGATAAAATTTTCATTTTATTTGAGATGGATAATGTTGAATAAAGATATCAACTTCAGTTAGCAGAGCGTGATAAGTGTTGACTGTATTGTGACTGTGTAAGCCTATTATATTCTGTTTAATACTGAAAAAGTTAAGCATAAGAAACCTATCGTTTTGTCACTAAGCGTGGAAAAACGATGATTGAATTTGTGAAAGATCAATTTGCATTAACATGGCCACAGGCTATACTATACTTTATTGATAAATTTATAATATCATTAAAATGTTTAAATGTAATCTTCAGAATACAGTATAAATAATTATTATTTTGTAAAACGATGTATTGTATTCCAAATACTCTAAGTGGTTTGTAATGTTTGGTCATATATTTATTAACCAATTTCATTCATATTTAATTTTGTTAATAATTTTCGTGATAAAATTTTTTAAATATAGAAGAAATGATTTTACTGAATACATTTCACTGAATTTTAATTGTATGATAACATTAATTTATAAATTCTGTAAATGTAAATATAAAAATAGTCATATAAATCAATTATAATAAAACTGGTATTATAAATTAATAAATTTATTTCAGAATATAATTCATGAAGTTTTTTTTTAATATTTTTAATTATCTATACAAATAGATTTTGATAAAATTTTGCCTATATAGTAATTATTAATTATACGATAAATGATTTTTGAAAAATATTTCGGTTTTAAATATTTTTAACAATTTCACCAAAATATTTTTTTTAATGTTATGATCATTTCGTAGAATCATTATACAGTAATTAAATATAAAATAATCATGTCTGACTTGAAATATTACTGTATAGAGTATTATATTTTAGAAAATTATATTGTATTCAATATTTATCTTGTTCGTTTTAATATAATTCTTTAGAGTTGGGATGGACAGACTACGACCCTCCTCACCACGAATTATTTTAACAAGTCACACAATCAAGGAAATATTATTTGAAAATGCATTGTTCAAAACTACAAATAATATTTTTCTGATGTGAAATTATTTTTACAGTGGTTCGATAATAATGTTTTTAAACAATAAAAAAAAAATAATAATCATATTTGTAATAATAAACATGTTATTATTTTTACTATAATTAACATTGTTATTACTGTTCTCATTATTTTCCTTACAGGTCTTTGCAAGATTCAGACTCATAACGGCTGATTCAGGGCTTGATAAGGAATTTTGTCGATTACTAAGATCATGGGGTTGTCGGATTGTCGGTATCAATACTTCACCTGATCGACGACGAGGTCTGGCTTGTTTCCGTCTAGGCATCAGCGGTGATAACGATTCTTGAAAGCTGCTGCTGTTATGTTGATGATTGCAATTATGCCCAACATTACTATCATGACCATCGCCGTTATTAGTGCACCTGTTATCACACTGATGCGCCTGAAGATTGTGATGATGATGATAATGTTGAGAACATGATTGAAGTTGTAGGGAAGGTTTTTCGGGAAAGATTGCTCCTTCCACTGGTGCTTCATCATCATGAATATTGTGATCTGGTGTATGAGCACGTACATGCTGCAAAGCTTTCATTACAATTGGATCGAACGAGTCCTTATTCGTTGCATCTAAACTATTATTTTTTGAAGATAATGATTTCGAATTCAGATCTGACATCCATGATTCAGAAGAAACAAGACCTCGTATCTGTAGACTTTGTGCAGCACGCACCAAGCTGGAA
>WUQG02009706.1:0-11931 GCA_011317285.2 Androctonus mauritanicus
AATAATAATATATCGTAAATTTCATTTCGAATCACTTTATTACATTACAAACAATAGTGCTCCATTTTTATTTGCATACCTCGTCGTGTTGGATACTGCACAATGGAATACCCGATAAGCAAATCGCATTGCATAGTGTTGTCATGACTAATTGGTCTCAAATCGAGTATTGCCAGATAGCCAACCATTCACCTTCGAGGTGAAAACCTCATTGAACTGAGCTGTACATCATACTGATGAAATGAAGCTATTTGTATGCTATGGATATATAGCAAATGTACAAATTAGGTTATAATATTTTTTAAGAGTAAAAAAATTTATTGTTTTTGCAGATATCTATTTATATTTTTATTGATTTATTTTACAATGATGATTCCTAAACATAGTAATATCAACCAAATAACTGTTTATAAATTATAGCAAATATTCAAATTTCTCAGTAATATATATAGGTTATTTTTACACATTATATGTTTATGAGTATATATTATTCTATGAAAAATATTAAAAAATTTTTTTAAATTTGTCTAATTAAAAAATTTAATAATGCAGATGTGGAAATTTTATATTTCATAATAAATATATTATAGATTTTTCTTAAATACTATAAACTGTTTTAAAATTTACTGAGAAAATTAAAAACTATATAAAAGTATAAACTTAATTCTAGTATATTGATGCTATATTTATAAATACATAAAAAATTGTCAAAATTTTTGCCATGATTTAAAATTCAAAGCTTTGAAAAAAATTGACATTTCAGAATTCAAACAAATGATTATCAAAAGAACCTGGTTAACAAAATAAAACAGCTTAAACAAAACCAGAAAAAGACTTATAAAGACTTTTATAAATTGGTATAAATAGTTATTAAACTTTTATAGTTTTGTTTAAGCTGTTTTATTTTATTATTTTAGAATCATATTACTCTTCAAAAATGAGTCCGATAAATGATTAATACTGTTTTCAATATTGCCATATGGAAATGAAATAAGTCTATTAATTTTATTATAACATATTCATAACTTCATTCTATAAAATAAATATTTATTTAGGAAAATTTTTGATTACCATTTTTTGTTCTCCATCTAATATTTGATCTAATCGCTGTTTAATTTCTGCTTTTGTTTGTAATTTTAGAGTTTCATATCTAGTGCTTCCCAATGAACCAAGATAATATTCTGACGATAATTCATCTCTTAGATATTCTGTTTTGTTACGAAATGTAAAGAATTCCATTATAGAATTGAATATTGTTGGATTATATATGACATCTAATGGATGTGAATTAATGATTAATCTAGAAAGAAAATTATCAAATTAATAAATTTATGATAAAAAAAAAAATTAATGATTTTTCCACAAAATTAATTACAGCACAAAAGTAGGAAAATAACATAAGTTTAATAAGACTTATGTTATTTTCCTACTTTTGTGCTATAATTAATTTCGTGTATTATTAACAGTAGGATGAATTTTTATATAAATGATTTTTCCATTCAAAATTACAAACTTTCTTCAAATATAAAAAATTTCATTAATAAAAATACTAAGAATTAAAAAAACTATTTTCTCAGTGTTTAAAAAATGAATTTTCAAGAAGAAATTCAGTTTTTATTTTCAAATACAAACCTGTGGTCTGCAGATGAACCAAATGGTTTACGATCATATATTAATTCAAATAATGGATCTTTCCTTGTAGACTTTGTCATTGTCATTGATTTCTTCAATCTCGTTGAATAACTTCCTATTTGTTTAATTATTGATCTTGAATCAGAACTATTGAATTTGGAATGAGAATAACTAATATCCTAAAAATAAAAATTTTAGATCTTAATAAAGGTTCATAATATAAATATATTAATTTTCAATTATTATATTTTTGCTAGCTAAAAATTTAATCCACATTACATTTGCCATTTAAAAATATTTATCCTCTCTGTTCATCTTAAAGAAATGTTTATTTTTCTTATACATCTCTAAATTTTAAATTTAATAGTTTTATTTTTAAAAAGTAAAATTATTTAATATATATATTATATATATAGGAATGATGCTTATGTTCTTGTAAAAGTTTCCTATATATATTATATATAGGAAACTTTTACAAGAACAGTGAGCATCATTTAGGATCAAACTGCACCATTCTTTGACGTTTTCCATTAGTTCAAGAGCTTTTATAAAGCAGAAAAAAAGAAGAAATCAGGTAATTCAACTAGACATATGGTTCCACATGTTAATGGGTTTTTTCAAAGTGGTGGAGAAAATGTTATCTTGAATGTGCTCTCTTTCAGAGAGAATTTCTCTTAGTATCAATAAAATTTTGAAATAACTATCATTTTATCTTCAGATCAACTTGATCAACAATTTCTATTACTATTTTTAAATAAAATTGGATATTTAATTTGAATATTTTTTTAAATTTATATTTTTAACTACCTATGCCACTTATGCAAACACAAATGTAAAAATAAGCAATGATGTTTGTAACAATTGAGAAATGGAAAATCTTAGCAAGCAATCTAACAATAAAAATTATTGTTAAACTAGTATTACATATATGAATTATTATTGTTAACTAAAAGACATGATATAAAAATAACATGTCCAGTGAAAATTAATCTATTCAATTCTCAATTATATAACTTTTGCTTTTACCAGGCATCACTTGGTTGGAAATTCTAGGTTGATTTACCTAAGAGGAAAATAAGGTAAGAATTCAATTAATCCATATGCCCATATCATGATATCAGTTTGGGAGACAGTGTTACTTTTGTCAGATTTATCATCTGAAAGATAAGTAGGAAGTATTCACCTCAAAGATAAATATTTCTGACCATATAAGACTATGAATTATCTATAATAAACAAATTTATAATAAATCAGAATATTGAAAAGCATAGAAATTTATCAATGGAAGAGTGATATAAGGAGGATGTACCATAATTGTATATTGCCTAGTTTCCCTTTGCTTAGCCAGAAAAGATATATTTATTATATTCTAACTTAGACATTCCTATATATCTGACTTTTCAATTTAACTGATTCATCTCTCCCTCCTAAACGTTAGAATCAAGGATTTGTTTGTTAGCTTATAAGATGTAATTTTTTTCTTTATAAATATCTTTAAAAATCTCTCTGCATCTTATAAACTAAAAATGATAATATAACTTATACAGAAACTGAGAAATCAGCAAATGACAAAATGTAGTTAATGGATAGTTTACATCATTAGAACAAATAATATGATGGATAGTTAGTATACTTTTCAATAATTACTAGGCTGCTGTTTGAGTAAAGTGAATTCAGTTATACATTTAGGCCTAATCAATGATTATGATGAGGATAATGATGATAATGAATTTCAATTGAATAATTTTCAATTTCAGTAATGAATCTGAAATTGAATATTAAAATAATGAATCATAATATTATACTTTTCTTTACTGGTTTTTGGATTTAATATTATTAAATTCAAAAACCAGTAATGATTATTATTATTAATTATAATTAATAATATTAATTATTAATAATTAATATTATTAATAATAATATTTAATATTTATTATTAATATATAATAAATATTAAATATTAATATATATTTAATATATATTAATATATTTTAATATTATTATATATATTAAATATTATATATTAATAATATATTAATATATAATATTTAATATATTATTAATAATTAATATTATGGAAATTTAAAATTCTATTGAATTTTAAATTTCCATAATATTAATAATAATTTTTTTCTTAAATTTGCTGTTTGCCCTTGGTTTGACATATTGTCTGGTTCCTTAATGACCAGAGGGATATGTCAAACAAGACCATCACCACTCAAAATACTGGATTGTGAAAGTAATAGTCCTGTATTTGTGACAAAACAGTATACTCAAAATGGATTCTTTGACTACAGACAAATCATCCATTACATCAAGCAACATAACATCTGTGAAAGCACAAGATGTTATGCATGTTATCAATGGGGCTCCAAATGCTGTATTGAATTATAAGATGTAACAATGACATAGCAATAGATGTCACAAAAACTATGAATGTGTGATCAGCCATCCAAATGTTATAATAATTTTAATAGATAGATGGAATACATAGGGCTAACTACAAGGAATCTGAAAGAAAGAATTCAAAAGCACAAAGCTGACATTAAAAATGGCAGTCTAAAAATAGCAATAGTGGATAAGTGCTACAAATAACATGTTGATCAAATGGGATGGCATAAGACTCATAAAATCATGTAATAATTTAAAAAGGTGGTTTGCTGTTGGAATCATTATAGATAGAGGACAATATAAAAATATCATTAATGGACAGATAAATAGGAATATTCCTGCAGCATGATAGTCCATTTTGAAGAAAACCAGAAGCTGTCAGTGCAATTCCTAATGTTCTTGAGATCCCATATGGGTTATTTAATTTTAGTTTTGTTAATTTTTAATATAATTATAAATATTCATGAATTTGCTAATCAGATATTATATACTCAGTAAATATAAAATATTTATACATAAATAGTATTATATTTAAAGTGCACTATTAATTTTGTTTAATAATCCAAATTTATAATCTTAATATTAAATTTTTAAAAGTCTATGTCTTTTGAGATATATGTTTGAAAACAAGCTAAAACTCTATTAAATTTAATTCTATTTTTGATGCTGAAGATTCTTGTTTATCAACTGAAAACATTTCATTAAATTATTATTCATCAACTAATGTCAAGTGTTATTATTTTGAGATGTTTATTCCTGTTATTAGCTGTTAGTTAAAATATTAATTATCAAAATATTGCTTTATTCTAATAAAATAGGCAATATTTTTTATTAATTGTTGATTTTTACTTCAGTTTTTCTGTAGTTGTCAAAAAATGAAAAAATATTAAAATAAAAATTTGCCATTAAAAGGGCATGTCACTTTTATTATTGTCACTACTTTCCTGTGTTTTTCCTGCCAAGCCTACTATATTCTGGGAAGAATAGTGTGGAGAGTGACACAGATGTACACCATCTGATAATCTAATTAGAGCAAAATAAAGAATATAAAATAAGAATATATAGCTGTTTACATATGAGAGGAGACAATTTCTGAATATTTTTTTTTATATAAATTCAATAATTTGTAAAATATTAAATATTTAAAAATTATTGAAATAAAGATAATACATGTTTAATATAAATTAATAATGGCAATATTTCAATAAATTTATCTAAATCTTGAAATAATTACCCAACATATTTTAATTAATATTCATTAATTAAAATTTACATATTAATTAGTTTTTGTTGATTTTTGAAAATATGATCCGATTTTCTTCATTTATGGTTTATTTTATTTAGAAGATCAGCTGCTATCAAAGATAGCAATTATTTCATTTTATGGCTAAAATTTAAAAAAAAAAAAATAATTCAATTTTTGGCAATCACATAGCTGGAATGAAAACATCTGAAAAAATAAAACTTGAAAAAAAAAATTTAAATTGTTAGAAAGAATAAAAATCATAATAAATTGTAAAAATTTCAGAAGATTTCAATGAAAATTAAGTTAGATCATAATTTTAATATTTTGCATATTACAGTAGGCCTGATAGTTTGGCAAAGTAATTAGGTTCATTTAAGTAGGTTTAATTTTATTAATTGCTGGCACAAAATGTTAATTAATTGTAATAGTAGCAATATTCTGTTTCTTTTAGTATTAGTTATTAATATACACAGTTTGCATATTGAGGCATTAGTCTTTCATTTAGAATAAGATACTTATTACTAATGTAAAATAAAACAGTTTAAGGAATTTTCAACTATTAGGCAAGTTTTGTTAGATCTAGGTTAAGTTATATTAAAAGATATGATAAAAAAATAATATAAGAAGAGTAATTGATTCGCAATGGATGCAGATTGCACAAGATAGGCATATTTGGAAACAAAAGGAGGCATATATATCCAGCAGTGAACAAAATAGAAATGATGACGATGAGACATGGTTACTTAACCAAATCTAACTGGCCTTTGGTCCTGTACTCTTCTTAGTTTTAAGTCTAGCTTAAAGTGACCAGATATTTTATGTTAGAATGCAGGATGTGTCCAAATAAAAATAAGAAAAATGCTAACACATTCTTGAAGACACCATTTTCTTATTTTTTTAGTTATGAGTCATTAAAATGTTTTGGATCTATTTTTTTTATGTATTTATTAATATAAAAATTACGAAAAACACATACTTCTGATATATTAATAAAAAATCTAAAACATTCTTCTTTCATAATGAAAAATATACAGAAAATAACATCTCAATATAAAAAGTTTCAAAAATGACTATATAGATATAACCATCAATCTAATGAATAATATTAAATAAATAATTACATTATTTATATGTATTTTTTAGCAGAGTGAAATTTTTGATCTCCATTATTCCAAATATTCTTATAAAATTCTTCACAGAGATTGGAAAAATTACACGTAACTTGTAATATTTCTTTCAACATTTCTGCATTCAGCTGCATTTTTTTTGAGGTCTAAAATTTAGTTATCATTAAAAAAATTTTCCATTGTACCATTAGTGCTTCACAAGCATACGGAAATTCAATTATTTTCTTAATATTCCTGAATGATATGTTGTTCCTATCAAAATGATTAAATATTTCTATCTTGCAACAGTGACACAAAGCGAATGGTAGATACTGCATATTCATTCTTTCCTTTAATTTGAATTTTAAATTGGCTATTTCTATAATAACCTCCATAATAATATTTTTGTCAACTTCAATACTTGTCACACACAAGCAAAAAACATTTGTTGTCAGTTAATAACAATACATCTAATATGAAGTAGAGGAAATAAAAACTTTTTACCATTGCAAAAATGTTAAAAAGGTTACATGTCCAATCCCAGACACTTTCTTGGGTAGTTTTCATTACAGGACAAACAACTCAAATCCGGGGACTTTAGCTTAGAGTTTCATTTGGTTATACTCTATTAATACTCTGTCACTTTGATAGAAAGTGCCATAGTTGATCTCGCTATAACATAACATAAGGATGACTAAAACGGGTAATTCTACATGAAAACCTTTGTTTTGTGAAAGAACAAAGTTTAATCCTTTTGCTGCCAAATATTTTTAAAATTAAGTCTAATTAATATGCAAAAAAATAAAATTGTGAAATCTTGCTTAATTTTCATCAAAATATTTTGAAATTTTCAGTATTTATTGCATTTTTCATTCTCTTTCTAATAATGTAAGGGGTTTTTTTTAATTTTTTCATAATTTTTTGTTATGTTTATGAAATTTTGGCTGAATTTTTTGTCGATTAAAAAATTCAGCCAAAATTTTCCGATTTATAAAAAAAAAAAAAAAAAAATATCGCAAATTACATAACTTCTATTGAATGAAGTTATTTCATTTATTAACTTATTCTTACTTCAGTTACAAAATTTTTATCATCAGTACTTTTTATAATTTTTATTTATATCAAAAAAGTCTAACATATATGAAAATGGCATCATCTCATACATAAACAGCTATAATAAATTTTATGTTCCTCTAATTGGATTGCAGGTCGGTATTGTTACTCAGTACTTAATGCCTCTTACCCATATCCAAAGTAAGCTTGGCTCCAATTTCCCAGAAAAGAGTGGCTGCTGTAAAGCAATAAAAGTGCCACACCCCTTTATACTGCCTGAGGATATTTACATTTCTTTTTCACTATTTTCTCCTAAATTTTGGCAAAATTAAAACAAAAAAATGAACAATTACAATATATTTTAGTTTATTTTAACAGAATTAACAATTATTTTTTTATCTATAATATTTTTTTTTATTTTCAGCATTTCATTGCTCATTTTATGAAAAATTTAATATCTTCTAAAAATTTCAAAAATATCATTTATCAAATCATAATCAGGATAACTTCCAATTAAGTGATTCCAATTATGCAATTTTGTACATGATATTTTGGAAAAAATAAATTTTTCTTAAAATAAGCTATAAAATTCTAAAAATTAAAAAATATTGTAGATAATAAGAAAATAATCATTAATTCTGTTAAAATAAGCTAATATATATTGTAATTTTTCATTTTTTGTTTTAATTTCATCAAAATTTAAGAGAAAATTGCAAAAATAAAACAAACACCCTAAGGCAATTTAAAGGCATGTGGCACTTTTATTGTTTACAAGCAGCCACTTCTTTCAGGAAATTGCAATCAAGCCTACTTTATATACAGATAAGTGGTATTGGATTTAGAGTTAAAATAAAACTAATTGTGATCCAATTAGAGAACAGAAAATATATTATAATAAATTGTTAATAAGTTAATAAATAAAAAATATAAAATATTAATAAAAATGATAATATTTAAATGAATTCATGTAATTGTTTTAATAATTATAGGATGTAATCTCAATCAACAAATGCTACTTGTAGTTTTTTTTATAAATAATTTCTGAAAATTTTGGCAAAATTTCTTCATTCATGGCTCATTTTATTCAGAGGACTTATCTAAAAATATCAATTATTTCAATGGATGTCTAAAATTTAATATATATATATATAAAGCAAAAAGTTACGAAAAAAATAAAATTCAAAAAATATGCTTACATTATTAGAAAAAGCAATAAATACTGAAAATTTCAAAGATTTGATGAAAATTAAACAAAATTCACAATTTTAATTTTTATATTTTTTTTGCATATTAATTAGATTTAATTTCAAACATTGCTGGAATCCAAGAGGTTAAATAAGTTCAATTTATTGTATTAAATATAATTCATTTCAAGCACTAACAAGTTAAATTTATGTTTTCTTAATTTAGGATGATAAAATAATTTTATTGAAATTAAAATAGTTGACTAATTTCATAGACAAATAATAATATTGGCTTTTTATAAAATATTTATGCAATACAAAATAGATTTCAAAACAACAACAAAAAATAAAATGAAAATAGTTAACTAAAATACATTTAATTAAATAAGTAATCATAAGTATTGTTTTAAATCTACTATCTTAGGTAAATACAACATCTCTTTGTATAAGTCCAAAATTTGAATATTTTAATAGATAATTCACACTTTACTATCCCATAATAGCAGATATTAGGATTTACTGATAAATTCTAAAATTTACCAATTGCTGAATTTTTACAGTAACAAATATATATTTATATATGTACATATACAGAGAACATTATTATTATAAAATTTCATAGATATATATTTAACCAAATTATAAAGTTCTTAACAAATATATATACTTTTTTTAGGCATTAAATAAATTTTTATCTATCATAAATAACTGAAACATACCCGATTCTGTGGAGAAACAAGACACTGATATAAGCTTTTCTCTGTCACTTTATCATATAAATACATTGCTCCTAATTTTATAGAAAACAAAAGTGAACCACTTCTTGGTCTTGTCTCGATGGTTGTCTCAACATCAGATAATTCAAATTCAATTAATGATTTCATTTCATTCTTAAGTATTTTAAAATTTTTCTTTGATTTTAATAATTTGTCATTTAAATTTCCTATTAAAATAACTGTACTTTTCGTTAATGAAAAATTAAGTTGTGCACAAACTCTGTCATGTTTTACAATGGTGTTATAATCTTCACTTTCAAAAGCATCCAATAGTTCTTCTTCTGAAATAAAATTTTTTAATCAAATATAATTTTATATTTTATTATACTTAGGTATCCCCCAAGTTACACAATTAATTGGGATAAAAGTTTTTTTTAACTTGGATTTTGCATAAGATGGAAAAATAAGTTTTCAACAAAAATTCTGAAGGAAAAATGGTGATCAGTGATAAGCAATTAAAAAAGTCAAACTTAATTCTTGCTTCTCAAAGAATTCTCAGTCACTGACCATTCCAAAAAATTATCAGGGCTAGTGGAATATTATTATTGCTAATCTGTACTATATTATGCTGCTATATTGTTCTCTGACTGAAAGGGAGACAGTGCTACATGGAACAATATCATACCAGTAATATGATAAAGATTAACAAACAATTTACAAAACAAATCAAATCAAATAACATGAAATTTTAAATATTGTTTGGATTTGTAACTTTATATATAGATGTTTATGCTCAAAAAACAAACAAATTCTGGAAAATTTTATATAAAATTGAATTTACAAAAATCAAATATGTATAAATTAGGGAATACCTGTAATTTAAATATTTATAAAAGAATGCTTAGTAAAATCATTTAACTTAAAATATGTTGTGTGCCTTAGTATATAGTAAAATCAATTTTCTTATTTTTATATTTTTAATAACAGAATTTATAAGAATTATTTAATTTTACTATAACAGTCTATTTGACTAACATAGTATAAAAATCATTAGATGAGTAGGATTCCAATAAACCATACTATTAAATATGCACAAGAAAAAGATAGTTATATAAGGTAGTTATATATACATATATATATAAAACTAACTTATATATATAGAAAACGCTCCTGCTGCCTTAGACTAAATACAGATATAATGAAATCAAACAAGAGTATATCTGAACGCAACTAAAAAAAATTTTCTAAAGTTATAGAAATATCCATGAATCAATAATAATACTTGAATTGTTGCTTCAAATAAGAACAATGATAAAAAATTTCTAAGCATTATTCAATTTTCTTAATTCTCATAGTTAAGTGATTTATTAATTATATAATAAGCATTGTGAAGGCAGCAAGAAAAATTCACTTTGCTATTATTTCCAAGAATTTTAGCATATGGAACATGTCAAATTATGAAAAATCTAATCCAAACTCTTTATTTCTATCTATTTCCTACTATAGTTATTTATTGTTTATTTTATTTAATTAAGAATAAAGATACTTACACTCCTGATTCAATATAAGTGTTTTTTATAGATTTAATAAACTATTTTCATTACTTAATTTACTTATTTTTGGTATTTATTCAATTTATAATTTAAGTGCACTGTAAGAACATGTCTGAAACTGGAAATGTGACTTTTGAAAAAGGAAAAAAATGGAATTGTGACTTTTGAAAATAAAAGCAGAAAATCAACTAACAACAATAGAGAAAATGAACCATTTTATTGACAATGTGGAAAGAATTTGGATACGAAATTGAGAGGAAGAAAATGAGAGTCAGTTGATTTTGATCCAGGAATGCAACAGAAAAACAGAAGGAATAAAAGAAAAAAGAGAAGGAAACATGAGAACCCCAAGGAAGAGAATCGGAGAATTTTTTTGGTTCAGTTGGGTCGGCAAATAGTGCACAAATGTCAGCAGGAACATTATAACCCATAACAAACTAGGACTGAGGACTTATAAATCAACAAAATGGAAGAAATTTATTCATTCAAAAAGATATTTTCTCTTTGAAAATAGTGAACCTCAATATGCTGACAAAAATATTAAAGAAATTTCCTCTTGATGGATGAGATTTTTTTTTTTAAACGTAAAAAAAATAATTATCTATGTTTAACAAATTAATTGCTATCTCAAGTCAGTTTGTGTTGGGATAATTCTAACATTCTCCCATTCTTAATCACTAAAACACCACATACCATCTTTAGATAAACATATAGTCTGTGAGATTCCACAGTTCAAACTATTTGTCAATTTGATTCTAACATGTGTTCATGATTTTGTTAACAACTGTGAAGTTTTGTTTATTTGTTGTCTTTAGTGTTAGAATAGTTATTATTTTGTAAATTATTTTTGTCGTGGAAGGCCTGGCTAGGTAGACTCTTGAATTATTAGGTATAATTATTGCTAGTTATCATAATTTGCAACTTTGCAAAATCAGATTGAAAGAACTTGTAAAAACCGGGACACTTCCTGAGTTTTCACGATAAATCCGACCCTGTGTTGGAACCCTTCCATCCTTTCGTCTCGTACTTATTTTGATGTGTACGTCTATC
>WUQG02009717.1:0-11930 GCA_011317285.2 Androctonus mauritanicus
TTGTGTTGAGGCGTACAGCTTAATGTCGTCCATGTATAAAAGATGTGAGAGTGTGTAGTGTGTTGTTCGGTTTTGTCGAATGTTGTAGCCACAATTCGATGTGTTCAGTTTGTTGGAAAGTGGATTTAGGGCAAGGCAGAACCAAAGTGGGCTCAGGGAATCGCCCTGAAAAATACCACGTCTAATGTGTATGGGTTCTGTGGCTACATGATTGTTATTTATAGTGACGTGTAGTGTTGTTCTCCAGTGTTGCATTTGTTTTGTAGGAATGTGATGTATGTAATATTGATTTTATAAAGTTGTAATGTCTGTATGAGTCATGAATGTGGTATGCTGTCAAATGTCTTTTTGTAATCTATGTAAGCTGCGTGTAAGTGTCTGTGTTGTTTGTGTGAGGTTCCGGGAGACCTCTAAGCAAAATATAAAATATGAATACATGTGTTAAACAATTTTAACACAACAGTATATAAACTGGTAAAAGAATAGAGCAAAACTTAGATTTATAAATCTATAAAAATAAATTGTGGGTGTAGATAGAAACTTGCCTGGATAAGTCTAATTATGGAAACGAAGAATGTTAAGAAGCAAAACAAACACTTGGAAAGTATCATTCCTACTCCCGGGTGACATTTTCCCACAATAACAAATTCATTTTATTGGTATTTTAATGGCGCCAAGATTCTCTGTCCTCCCGATCAAAGTGAAATAGACAAACAAGTTAAAAGTTAAAAAAGGACCAAATGACATGCAAGTGGTATAAAAGGGAGAGAAATAGGGCAATAAAACAAAGATGGAGAAGAAACGAAATTGCGAGCGCTAAAGGGGATCAATCAGCACGCCAATGATAAGAAGTGGAGCAATAAAAGAAGAACAAAAGAGAGAGGAAGGAAAGGAAGAAAAACGTGTAGTTCTTGATTCTAACAAAGAAAGAAGGGGGGAACAAGCAATATAACGGGCGATCACTGTGCTTCGCGTGTGGTTTGCCAGGAGTCGAAGAACGGAACACAAGTTTCCAGTCCCGAGAATACAACCAGCCAGCAGCCACCCATCCCGAGAAAGAGTCAACTTTTAGTTATCCATGTACCTACAATGATCGTCTTCTTCGAAGTTGTTCCGAAACTGATACTTGGTCAGTCGTCCTCGAATATAGGAACTACGAAACAGGCTATCGTACTGGAAGAAACAACGTTTCCCATCTGCTTCAACTGTGTGTGTGCATTTGAATTAAAGACTGTACCGCCATAAAAATGGACTAAAGACTGTGATCTGTGCCTATATTCACACACCGATAAAAATCTCCGAGGAAAGGAAGCGGACTCCAAATTGTAAAAACTCCAGGTATTTATCCTCCATTATCAGGAACACATTTTTATAAACTCTCTCTCTCAATAAAGATCCTGGTTTCCAGTTAACCGTAGTTGTCTTTGTTTGTGCCAGAACAATTCTTACTTTGCCGTTCTTACTCGTGTCTGACCACACAACCACTAACACCTGTTTTCCTAATTGTCTATTGGATTCCTCACACTTATGTACTTGTTTTAGTATTGTTGTGTCAATGATCAGCTGTTCTTTGCACCCCATGTGACTTCTACGGCAGCCTTTCTGTTGTTCTGTGAGAATGTTGTTTTGTTCAATGTGTGTGTATATTTTGTTCGTGATACATGAGGTTAAAATTTTGTATAGTGTTGGCAAACATGTAATTGGGCTGTACTGTGATGGGTTTCCAGTGTTTGTGCTCTTGGGTTTCATGAAAGTGATGTCCTGTGTAAGAAAGGAAGTGTGTCTTTTGGTTCATGTATAAGATGTATGAGATGTTTGGCCAGTGAGTCATGAAAACAGGTAAAATGTTTGTACCAGAAATTCTGGATTCCATCTATACCAGGGGCTTTCCAGTTATGTTTGCATCTTATTGTTTGTGAGTTCTTCTGTGGTAATGTCAGTATAGGGCATTTCTGGTATACTTAATGTGTGTGTCTCCTTTTCTGTGATCCAGCTGGCTCTCTGGTTGTGTGTAACTGGCAATGCCCCCAGGGCAGACCAGAAGGTAGTGAGTTATTATTATTATTATTATTATTATTATTATTATTATTGGGGTAATCAATGTGAGCACGGAATAACTCCGGAGCAAAGTGCTATGTCGGACAGGAGTCAAGACATAGCTACTTGTGGTGATTAGTTGTGTGTTAACTAATTGTCTTTGTCAGTGCTGAGAAACTTTTTTATCATGTTGCATGTATTTAGTAGTGATGCCTTTTGTAGTGTTATGTATGTCTTGGGGTGTAAATCTAGTGCTTTGAGGGTTTTGTGTCGAG
Source organism: Androctonus mauritanicus (assembly GCA_011317285.2). Classification (NCBI taxonomy): domain Eukaryota; kingdom Metazoa; phylum Arthropoda; class Arachnida; order Scorpiones; family Buthidae; genus Androctonus; species Androctonus mauritanicus. Next base: position 2,313 of record WUQG02009717.1, read on the forward strand.
TGTGAGGAATTACTCCTGTTGTGGATAGAATGATGGGTACTGTGACTACCTCTTGCATTCCCCAATATCGTTTCCCCAAACGATATTTTTATCGTTTGTTTTTCTTTTAAGGTATCATTCCTTTCAAATTCCTTTCGTAATTTTCGATGAGTTGGGAGAGTGACACTTTGTATCCGATCCAAATTCTGGGTCTCCATAATTTTAATTAAAAGAAAATGATAAATTATCTCTTATTATTGTACACTTATTATTGATTAATCTTAAATCATTTTATTATTCATATCTTTGTAGAATGTTTGAACAAGTTGTTGACATATATTCTTTTTTAATTAAGACACTGTTGACTTTTTAATGAACAATAGAATTATCTTAATCGATAATAATATCTTAAATTTGCCAATATTATTTCTCATTCATTTTGATATGGAATTTTTAACGTGTAATGGTTGTCGGCCAAATGTACTGTTATCTTGTTCTTTAAAATGAATTTTCTGCAAATCAATTATTTATGACAATAATTTATTTCTATATTACAGTTATGAACTACCGTTGTTTCGAAATTTAGATCAATAGATCAATACTTTCCTATTTATGTCTAGAAATGCCTAGTTCTTCGAAATTACTTTCCGTTAAGTGCTTTCTGAGTTAAAGACTGTAATTTTTACATTACCTAGGATAAAATATAATATTTTGTGATTAAAATCGGTCGGAAGATTGTGTGAAAGAACCATAACTATATATTTGAATTGAAAAGAAGAATTTAGGACAATGCGAATACACATTTACATTTATCGAAAGAGATAAAGGCATTCTTAATGGTTTAGTCCTTTGAAGAAGAATGAAATGAGAAAAAATATAAAATAATACGAGGGAAAAAAGGAAAGGATATTGATAGAAGAAATATGATGGGCATTAATAGAATAAAAGAGAATATCCTTATAATGGTTAAAATTTATTCATTGTTCTAACATCCTTATGATGGTTCGAATTCATTATCCGTTCTAGGTAGGACGGTGAATGAATTCTAACCATCATACATTTACAACTATGTATATACTTGTATACACACACACAAAAAAGTATTTGAATATACGGTAGACAATAGATGCTGAAAATAACCAGGGTATAACTTTTCTAGTTTATCTGCTGATATTTCAATATCCAAAATTGTGAAATTTAAAATTTATATGAATAAAAAATCTTCATATAAATTTTGAATTTCACTTTTTTATAATATTTGGGCTTTACTTTTTCTGTAGTTTGAAGTGTACAATTTGCATTCCTTGTAATATTATTAAACTAATGTAGAGATAGTGAAAAAAATTTTAGATTGAATTCGATTAATAAATAACTATACTGTACTTAAATACCGGAAACTAGGAAATTTATATGAATGAAAACTTTTCATATAAATTTTGAGTTTCATTTTTTACAGTTACCCTAATATTATATTTGCCGTAATATGGATCAGATATAGAAAATATGATGCAAGATATAAATTAAACGATTTTAAAAGCAAATAAAATAAAGTAATTGTGATTTTTGCGTTAATGGGTCATTCCATGTCAAGTAATTTAGGAATCTCTATTCGACTCGCTTCAATTTTGCTGAAAATGCATGAAGCTGCTGTACTTACGTGTATTGCATAGAAGTTTCAGAGGAAGCTGTGCAAAATTTCAATTCAAAAAATGGTTTGATTGAGGCATCAGGGTCTTTCTTGTGGAAGTCACTTACGTAACGCGAATTCAATCACGAATAATTATCATAATTTCAAATACGATTTCATAACCATGATACCTATCACTCTGAATCTCTGTAACTTGTTAAATTTTTCGTGCTAAATCCAAAAAGTTTGTTATCAAAAATCATAAAGTCATTGGTCAAATTTAACCAATGTTTGAGAGCAAATATCTCAGTGTTTGACACTAAATTTAATTTTCTTTCTAGTATGGTTGGAAAGAGCAGATTTTGAACTACAAGAATAATAGTTTTTTAGTTTTAAGATTTTTCAAAATTAGACTACTAGACATAGAATGATCCTAACGATAGTTCAGTAATGAAATTATAGAATTCACTTTAAAAATTCTTGGAAAGTTTTAAAATATTGATCTTGTCTTCTGAGAAATATAAAATAGTAAAAACAAAATCAGAAATCCTAATAATAATAATAATGAGAAAAATTGGAATTTTAAATTTTGTAATTAAAACAAATAAGTAAGATAAGTAGGAAAAAGAAGTGTAAGCAATGAAATTAAAACTACATATATTCTGGATTTACTTTAATATTAAGGATATTGTATTCTGATAATAAATTTCATATATAATTCCATAAAAAGAAGATTAAAAAAATTGTTTAATTTTTTTTTATTTTTAAATATAAAAATAAAATAAATTCATAAATATATTTAAATATTAATAGAGAATTTAAAAAAAAATATTTTGAAGTAAATTCAATTATAAATAATTCTACATTTTCAGTTTTTGAAAAAATCATATTTGCTAGTATTATATATATATAATTTCATAAAAAGATAAAGTGCAATGTCATAAAAAATATTCCAATAGCAATAAAATTATTGAAAATTATATCGAATGTCCTTAATCTATTATTTATTAATTAATTAATTTATTGTAGCATTGCATTATATTTTTAAAAGAAACTCCTTTTTGTATGGAATCTTAATAATAAGAATACAGAAAACTGTTATGTATTTTAAAGGAATTCTGGCGAAAACATAGATCAGTTCTGTTATATAAGTTAAAAATAAGGAAAGAAAAAAATGGCAAAAAAATCCTTCCATTCAATAGAGAGAAGAAAAGAATAGGCTGTCTCCATTCATAGTTCAGGGTTTAAGGTTCTTTAATGAAGGATGGGATACTCATTAAAGAACTTCAGATTACATTAATTTTTTTGACTAAACATAAAATTTTTCTGAATATTTTTTTTTTTATATATTATTCTTACTTTGATATTGATAAAAATTAAAACCACTTTAAATACATTACTAATCTGAATTAAATATATATAAATAAAAATATTTCGAGTTATAAAATAAAATTATAAATTTTGAATCCGATTTAATAATGAGACATTAGAAAACATAAATTACAAAATTGTAATAAGATTTTAATAAATAATAAACGAAAAAATCCAAAATTACCCGGCTATTTTTATCACTTAATTCTAATTCAGTAACATCGTATGGAAAATCCACATTGCTCATAATGATTAAAAAACAAGCAAATCCCATGACCGACAGCATTTTCATCAATACTACAATATTATCAGATACTATCTTATAGTATTCACAAATCATCTTCTATAGTCTCTAGAGATATATCAGAAAGTCTAGAAGATATCATCATCTAGAGATATATATCTTATAGTATTCACAAATCACACGGTAACGGCAGAATATGTACTATAAACAATATGTATATATTATAATGTATATATATATATATATATATATATATATATATATATATACAGTATATTCCTGTAGTCATTGACAATAACATCAGTTTAGAAAGTTGTGATTAGTGCAAATGTTATATCTAAACCCCTTTCTTAATACTTCCAGTGCTAATTAACGCCTCTTTGTACAGCATACAGTATGCTTTTATCTCGTTTTGATGAAATATATACAGTACTGTAATATATTTCTAAGTTAAATAATGATTTTAATTGCAGTGGATGCATAAATTATCTTTTAAATCTAAATTTGAACTTCAAATGTAGATTTGAAAGATAACTTATCTATCCATTATAACTAATGGTTATCTCTTATGTTTCTTTATTTCTTGAATTAAAGGAAATGTAAACTGGGCCAAGATTTCCTTTATCACGATAATGGATACGCTCAACCGTCTTTCAATATTAGAGATCGATAAAAGAAGAAGAAAAATGAAGAATATCTTCAATAAGCGAATTCAAATGATTATATTTATAAATAGATAAATAAAAGTAGTTTTAAATAGAATTTTGATAGTTGAGTAAAAGCTTCCTAGGGCAGTTTTTGTAGAATATTGATGATGTGGGATAGTATTATTTGAGAAAAATATGCACAGAGTATATTTCTGAAATTAACGTGAACAAAATGTTTGAAACGACTCATTACTGTAGACAAAAAAAAAGAAAAATTGGACTTCTTAGGAAGAATCACAGAAAGATATGAATGAAAGAAAGAGATATGAAAGCATGCCATGTTGAAGCTGAACAATATTCTCTGTCATATTCCCAAATATCTCATTTAATTTTTAAATGAGTTATATAATCCATAGAATATTGTTGTTTCAACAGTAAAGTAAGAAATCAGTTTTTCCCCCTCTTATATTAGATTAAAATAAAATCAAAATGTTTGATGATCAATATATACTGTCATGAATTTGCAAATATGTTTATTGATTCATAAATTAATCGTGATGTCTCTCTAACAAAAAATTACAGTTTATGCTAACTTAAAATTCGAAAAAAAACTGCATATTGGCAGTTTTTCCATTAGAATGTTGATAGATTAAGAATAATTTATCATCATTCAATGCAGAAATAATTCAAATTCGGTTCATTCTTATCTAGGTTTACTCTATCAATATTGTACGGGAAACAATTTCAAAAATGATTTCTACACGTTCAGTTTCTTTACTCTATAAACAAAAATGATTTTTAACAAAAAAGATAATAATAATAATAAATTTATTAAAAACAAACTAAAAAATTATAAATTCATTTTAAGATTTATCAGTGATGATAACTTTTCAGCATTAATAAATTATTTTGCACGTCAGAATATTCTCATATGATAACTCTTAAATAATTACTTAGATGACATTATTATATTTTAATTAAAAACTTAAAAACATATTTAAATATTCATCGAAACTATTTATTAATTAAGAAATTTCAGATAAAAAATAATAATTTCAGAATTAATTAAATATTAATTTATATTTAGTTGTTGGGAGATAGAATCTATAATAAATGGTTGCCTCAAGTACAGTATATATTTTAAAAAAAAAAGAAAAATAACTTCTGTTTTACACGTGCTACATTTTTCATTAAAAAAATATGATTTAATCATGTTCAAATTAAATATATTAAAAAAAAGTTATAAAGGATAATTAATTATCTTCTTTTAAATTAGTTTTATAGTTTAATATATTTTAAAATTAATTACGTTTATAAAACTTAAAAATTATTTTTAATCTGTAGCGTGTAGTTACGAATTACATAAATAAATGTTACATAAAATTCCCATTTTTTTGATTTGGAAATCAATGGATGTCATTTGAAGGTGGGTGGAACATCAAATGGCGTAAACTGTCAACAATGCTTAGCAAATGACGATAGAAAGTACTAGAAATAAATTTCTATTGTCAATAGACTTGTGTTCGTGACAACATACCCGACTATTCTAACATCATACACTCCTTTCTTTGTTAGATACCAGGAATTTTGTTAGAATTATAAGCTTGAAAACCTACAGAAAATATATAACATGTATATACATATATTAATTAATTTGGTATCATATTTCAGATAACAGCATGTTTCTTTTACTTATATTTTACACATGAATTTGTATTAATTAAAATTACTATTCTTTAATTAATAATTCGATAAAATTGTGCCTAACGTGAATTTCGATTTTGGAAAGTAACCGCGAATTCATAAACAAAGTTTTATATATGTTTTCGTTTAATGCTAACTGAATTGAAATTAATTAAAAAAAAATTAAGTTAATAATAGTTTTGTCAGATTCTGATAAAAAATCCGACGAAATTATTGAAATAAATATAAAATACATTATTTAAAAAAATCAACAGAAAGTAATAGTACAGTGTATTGTTATTTAAGAAAATAAAAAAAACAAAATTTTTTTCTTTGGCCGAAAACTAAATAATGGAAAATAAAATTTGATCCAAAAAAAAAATCTAAAGTTATTTGTATCAAATCTTCTATAAAAATTCTTCAACTTTTTCTTATTTTTTTTTTTTTTTATCTGTGTATCTTTTTTCTACAAAAACAAAAAATTTAAGAAAATATCCTTCACTACCTTTTAACTTTATAGTACAAATATATATCTTAATGTCATAGAAAACTTTTGATATCAAAAATGCTATATTAAATTTATGAAAGAACTGAACAAAGAGAAATGAATTTTTCTAGTAATCTAATAAAATCTATACATAATATTATGACTGAAAATTAAAATTGAGCAAAATTGATGTCATAAAAAAATTACAGTCGATAAAATTTTCTCGTTGTAGAAAATTTATTTTGATTGAATTTATATCTAGGTAAAGATCAACTTAGAATTAAGCATTTCACAAGTCAGAATAAATAAATAAATAAAATGTCAAATGTTAACTTTTCTTTTGATCAAAACGTCCTAAATATTAATTTTAAATGGATTAGAATTATAGACCATATCAGATTTTTATAATTTTAATAAAATTTTTAAAATGAGTGATCGGAATTAGATGTATATATAATAAGTGAAAAACAACTACTAAATATGAAACCATATTTATAAATAATGATATTGAAATCTAATATAAAATTCTTTATTAATTTTATTTATATTCCTTATATTTAATTTTAAATTGAAATTTTTTTTTTACTTTCTATTTTCCGTTTTATATATAATAAAATGCAAGAAAAACATCAACAAACATTTTTTTCATAATTAATATTGGAAAATTCGTTTTTTACTTTTACCAGTGGCGGACTTACAGGTATCGAAGCCCGGGGTGGAAGTCTCCTTGGGGCCCTCCTAATTGTAATGATCACCATATAAAATGTCAAGACAAATCTATAGTTAGCATTTACGTAATCAAAATTAAATAGTTAAACTGATTTGATTATGGCGCATTTATACATAATCAATTGTTTAATTCTTTAAAGAATTAAAGAATCATCCTCCCAGAATACAAAGTCCCTTTTTTTATATTCCTACATATAGGTACATACTGTATACTTAAAACTTAAAGTTCTTCGGAGGCCCCCTGATCAGAGGCCCGGGGCGGTTCACTCCCCTTGGTACGCCATTGCTTATAATCCAGTAAATAAGTTAATTTATAAAAAAAATAAATGAAATGCTGTATCGGATATAAAGACATAAATATAATATTTATTTTTTAATATGAAGAAATTTTTACTTATAGTTTATTATTATATAGTTTTACTTGCTACACATTAAACGAAATAAGAATTAGATTTTCTTATGTTCCATAGAAAGAAGTTACATGAAAAGGCTGAATAATTACATTTCTCAAAGAAAATATAACTAATGATTATCGTCTCGATGGTGGTTACGCTGTTTCTGCAATAGTTTTGTTTTTTGATTGATTTACATCTAATATAAAACACTGCAAAACTTTTCTAACTAAATTCTTCCTGTTGAATAAATCTGTAGCATTATTTAGACCAGTAGTTCCCGATCTTTTTCTCGCCATGCCTCACCTAAGCATTTCTAAAATTCTGATGCCCCCTGTGACATGTAATTTTTATTATTCAAAAAGTGAACTCCTAAATAAGTTTTCAAAGAACATGGCATCCATGAAAGAGAAAAATAAAAGAACGAAAGCACAGTTGAAATACTGAAGAAGAAAGCACTAACCAGTAAGAAATTGTTTTAAAAAATAATGATATGAAGTAATACGAAAAAACAGCAAATAAAGCTTGAAAACCGCCATGTACATTCTAATTTTAATTTTAAAAATAAATATGTCACAGTATATATTTATATACTGTCTATAAGGTCTCTATAACCATAAGAAATGTAAAAAAATTTTCTGTTAATAACTCATTCTCGAATTGTCCTCTTAAAAATCAAATTGCCCCTCTGTGGGAGTGCGCCCCACGTTGGGAATCACTGATTTAGACCATTGAAAACTTCAACCTATCGAAATGGAGTTACTGAATTTATTGAAAAGAATATTCAGTCTGATTTGAACATTCGATTTTATTTCATTTGCATGAACTCGAATCTTCCTTTGATCTTCATGTCATCTTCCTATTCGGCATTTCACATTCACATATTTTTTGAGATGTTTTTATGGATTATTTCTTGATGAATTACGTAATTTGCATAAACATCATCAAATAGAGCAAATCAGTATATGTATCTCTTTCAAAATCTTGCATTACAGTAAAGTTATATTTTTTTACAGTTTTTTCAAAAAATATAAGTGTACCTGAAATACAAGATTTTGAAATTACTATAAAAATTAGAATAATATTTTGATAAAAATTAACTTTCAAATGTGAAATATAGTATTGAAATTGAGTTCGAATCATTGAAAAATTTAAGAAGGAAGCGCCTAATCTTGTCAAAATATTTATAGGATTTATGGTATTACATTAACGAATGTTCTCCAACGGATCAAAAAATAAAATTGGTTTATAACGTAAAATGGAAAGAATTTGTTCTAAGTTCTGTATAGCGTACAGTAGCGGATACTGATGAGGGACTCTTAGGTAAGTCCGAAAACGTTTTATGCAGAATAAAACTTTTGCTTGCTTGTTTAGTGCTTTGTTTTTTTCAAGATTGTTATAGAAGCACGTTTTATGTCTTAACTTAGATGTTTTTAAAAATGTTTACACAATGTTTTTAAAAATGGTTACACAATAACCATTTTTAAAAACATTACAGTATTTTAATGCAATGATTATTTGTATAAACAACATTTAAACATATATATTTTTAAAACTAACTCAGCATTTTTTCTTGAGGCAATCATTAGTTATACATCATTTTTTTAATTAAACTAACTTTCCAGTTATATTTATCCAGAAAAACTTTTATCAAAATTCTTGATTCTTAAATACTTTATTTTTTCTTTTTATCTAATTTGGATTTTATTTAAGCTATTTTTTTATATTAAATAATGATGAAGTTGTAATAGTACAGCCATTCTTTTATATAATTTTTCATAAAAAGTTATATAAAAATTTGAACACTGGAAACTTTCCTGCTCCCTAGAAAAAGTATTACAGGTGTCCTTGAATTATAACTAATATTTATAAATTTAATTTGTAACTCAAAAGCTACTCTAATGAGTAATCCAGAAATATGAATTCTATTGTATATATTATATTATGCAATATATGTTATTAATTGGGCCAATTAGAAATTTTTAATTTAGAAGTTTGATTATAAAATTTACAAATATAATGAATAGGGAAATTGCTTTAAACTCAAAAGTAAACAGGAGAAGGAATTACGAACATTCAACAAGATGGTTAAGAAAAGGTTAATGAGATTACAAAAACAAAACAAAAAATGTTTTATTTTATATTTTTTTGCTCAACTTCTCTGATGATGGATTTTGCCAGGTCAACCCTCATTAGTTTGTTGAGAAATTGAGCTATAAAAACAGACTGTCATAAAAACTAGCTGTAAATTTTTATATTTATATTTATTATTATTATGTTGTTTATTAATGTGAGCACAGAATAACTCCGGAGCAAAGTGCTATGTTAGACAAGAGTCAAGACATAGCTATTTGTGATGTTTAGTTGTGTGTTAACTAACTATCTGTGTCAATGCTGAGAAACTTTCTTACTATGTTGCATGTATTGAGTAGTGATGCCTTTTGTAGTGTTATGTATGT
>WUQG02009728.1:0-11929 GCA_011317285.2 Androctonus mauritanicus
CAAAGGAAAGCAACAATTTATCAAACAGTTTACAATAGCTGCTCGAAAGAGCGACCACCAAAGCGATACAAGATTCACAGCGGCACATGGATTGGCATACATTAGTAAAAACATCAGGCATGTCACAAAGCTCATGTTCAAGCCAGCGAAGCACTTTCATCTGTCAAACTCAACAGCGCCCTCTCGTGGCATTTCCGCACTCACATTCCTCTACGAAATCTGCTTATTTAGGTCCCCTTTACCTGCCTTTACATTTCTGACATATAGTTTGGAAACACCTGTATATTTAAAATATATTTGTAACTATAATGCTATAATCACCGTAGATTTTACCACAGAATATATTTCAAGCAACAATTTCAAATCTTCCAACTTTGAAATACTGTTTTCTTTAAATCTTTACTTATAATTGTTATACGAATAAAATTTAAAATAAGAAAATATTATAAAATTGTCTAACAAATTTTTCAGAAAAAATGCTTATTTGATTATTCGATATTTATATCAAAAATTAATCTTTGTTTAATGAAACTCCTAAAGCAGTTGCCACTCAGATTATCCAATAGACCCGTGGTTTTCAATCTGGATGGCGCGGACTATTGCCAGGGGAGACGCCAAAACTTTTTAATAAAAAATTAATGTTCATACCATAATATCTATAAATAAATAAACTTCATATCTTAACGTAACAGTACAAATTCAGTGAAGTAATGTTTATTTTACTTCACGGTTAGAGAGGCGCGGAAAATAAAATTTTTTAGAGAGGCGTAGTAGCATAAAGGTTGGAAACCGCTGCCCTAGACCCATTGCATACCGTGTTGGCATAGTATACCAAATTTGGCCGAAATCAGTCCAGTAGTTAACGCGATATGAAGGGAAACGAGCGTACAAATATTTACAAAATGCATTCCGCTACGTCTCGAGATATGAATGGAAATTTGCATACTTCACATATGTCATTCATATAAGCATTTATAAAAAAATTTACTAGTTGTAATATATTCTTAACGATTACGAAAACACGAAAAACAACTACGAAATTTGTCTCGAACATTTTTCTCGATAACTAATTTTCTATGCCTACAGCGGAGCGTATTTATTATTAATTATCATTCAAAATATGAATATAATATGGAAATTTATGGTAATAAAAATAAATAATGAAAGATTGGTGAATCGTTTGATAATTATTATAACTATTTGACCACACTTCCCCTCTTTTTTTGATTATCCAAATTCTAATCAAGAATTTAAGCTAGAAAATTAAGCTTAAATTTAATTAGAAAATTAATACTTTTTATCTAATTAGCATAATAATCCTACAAAATCTTATGGAAATAATATATTATAAAAATAAAAAAGTTAAATTATTCATAATTTTAATTTTATCAATTTATAACTATATAAATATAACTTAATTGATATTTCAATATTTATCATCATACGAATAATTTAAATTACTAGGAGAAACTTTACCCTTTCGGAAGATCAAAGGAAAACGGTGGGTCACCATTACAAAAGTCAGGTATTGTACAGTTTTTTTAATTTTTAAAAGATGGAAACCCGGCAGAGTCGTCTGTTTGCGTTTTAATAATCTTTCAACTACAAATATTATATAAAAGGGATATTTGGAATAATGCATTAATAATTCTTTCCGCATTATATTTAACTAAGTAATTAGATTTCATCAGCAGTTGGCTGGCTTTTCTCTCATATTCATTCTACTCTTAATTTTTTGAAATTTCCTGAAGTATTTTCATGCTTCTATTTTTTCTCCGTTTTCATTCTTCTTTGTTCTTTATATGATTTTTTATTATAAAGTTTATTATATCAATAATTCGTTTCCATTGAAACATATACAGTTTTTCTATCTCATATTCTATGTTTTTCGTTCTTCGAAATTTTCTGTTGGAATTATTTTATTTCACTCGTGGTTGACCGAATTATTTACTCATTATAATTATATCATTATATATTCAATCTTTTATAACATCACGATTTAAAATATTTTATGAAAAGGAGATTTTTAAAGTTTTATATTCAAACTATCACCATGGTAGAATTTTCTGTTTTCATTTAAAGTTTGGATCGCATATTGATATATCTATCATTTCTCACCTATAATCCATTAAATTTGCCTTTTCGACAAAATATTTATAACGTGAATTTTAAAAAAAAATCCATCTATTCTTCTTCTTACCTTGGATTTTCTTTTTGACTTTTACAATTGGGTTAATAATTGAGTTTTATAAATTTCTTGCTCTGAAATTTGTGTCTAGTCTACTAAGTATAGTTTTGTTTTTCGATTTTTCCTTTATCGCAAATATTGGAATTTTGACGAATTATTTATAGTATTTATGAATAATGATTTTTTTAGGAGGTGATTTATTAAAATTTTCATGGAGCCATGGAAAGATGCTACTGAAAAAAAATAGATTTATTAAACTGTAAGAAACAATAGTTTTATAATATTCATAAAATAACTCATATTTTCGTTAATCATTTACGCAGATTGACAAACTTTAGCAGCATATTCAAATCCATCAAAAGAATAATATGATATCAATAAAGCCTCCCATCCTTCTGTGATTATTTTCACTTAATAAAAATATATAATTATTAATTTTCTGTCGCATCTCAGAATATTCGATAGTTAACCAAAACTAATGGCTTATAACGCAATTATTTAATTCATTTGTTTATTATTATTGTTATAAAGCTTCTGATTAAGTATAATATATAATATTTTTTAAATTTATTTTGAAGAAATATTAAATTTCATATTCACAATTTTATGAACTTTTAGTTATTGTTATTTTATTATTACAGAGCCGATATTTCTTCCAACAAATCCATTTAAAAAAACTCAGCCAGCAGATGATGTAAATTTTTCTTCTCATATATTATTGGCTTCACTGCTTTCAGTTTGATTATTAAATTAAACTTTTCTTTTCTTTTATAGCCTTTCAGTCCATGGGGTAAAGGATTTGGAAATCCTGAACGAGATGTTAAAGGCAATGTATTGAGACATCCAGCAGTTCGATCCAAAGATGTAGGAATACCCGATCCACCGCCTCCTTCCGAAGATTTAGTAATGCCATCTTTTATTATTTGATAAAGGCAGATTGTCAGAAATTACTGACAAAAAATCAACGTATTAGATTTTGACAAAAAAAATTTGCCAAAAAATCAGTTGTTTAAGATCTAATTTTCGTTTTTAATATTGAAGGATCCTAAAATTTATTCTACTATTAATAGAATAAATTTTAGTAATTTCTTCCCAGTTCATTTTTCCTGTTCAAATTTAAGGTTAAATTATCTATTGTAAAACTTATCTAGAGAAAATATTTACTATACTGTACTGTAATTAAAATATTAACAGCTGCAGATCCACTAAAATAAAAAATGCATTTCTAGAATACCAAATAAAATGAAAATGCGACTCTAATCAAATTTCGTTATTGAAAATTATTATTGAGAACGTTCATGATTATTGTTTCCTCAATATCCGTTCACAACTAGATTAAACTGAAGACAACAAGCATTTTCAAGGCTTTTTTTATTCGTATTCTCGAATAAAAGTGTAAATTAATATTTTTCATTCGAAATGTTTTGTAGATGCAGCGATAGAGAAAACTGATAAATGAGTTTCATTATTTTATTTTATTTTTTGTTGGAAATTTCTTAAATTCAGATACCAGTTTAGATATTTTTAAACGTAACCGTGCCAGATGTTTATGTTTTTATATTGCAGATTAATTTTTTTTTAATAAAACTTTTTTTATATATAATAACGTAGAAAATGATGTAGGGCCTATATATATTTCTATACATCATAATTGTATCATTATGATGTATAGAACAAATCACTGTTTTATTTTTTAAGCCATTGTTTTATAAAAAATTGGTTGTAAGTATTCATTTTGTTCATCTGTTTATCATTATGATATGTGAGAAACCATGAATCAAAAGAATTGTAGGAATAATTTCTTATCATTTGAGGATGTAAAATGGTATCTTTAAAAAATGTCGGCCGTTTGAGTTGAGAATAATTGTTGTTCGAAATATTAAAATATTATTACCTTAGAAAATATTTGTTTCATAAGTTAGGAATGATATCATTTAAAAGGATTTTAGATATACTGTATTATATTTTACCAGAATAATCTTCTATCTGTTGGCAAAATATCATACAGCATTATAAGATCAAAACATCGCACTGCAATTTTATGTGGTAGTTCCTGTTTATACAGGGTATAAATAATTATATAGTGCTGTATTTGATTGTTTTCATTTTCGTTTATGTGGAATTTTGAAGTTTGTCTGGTTACTTTGAAACTCTGAATCCGATTATCCCTCTCCTGTTCTAAAAACAAGAGACAGAATAACTCTCACAATATAAAAGACATTTTTGTCTGCTTAAAGCATTTTCAATGCAATACAACATTTGAAACTATCCCATTTGAAAGATAAACTCATTTGAAGTTTCTTTTGTAAAAAATAGAAACAACGTTACTTAGCACGAGTAAGCAAACCTTATTTTTAATATTACAATGTATATTTTCAGGGTTTAGCTCTTCCTATTTCCGAAAATAAAGGTGGAAATGGTTATCCTCATTTAACCAAAAGTGGAAACATCAAAACTAGATTGAAAAAGACTTTAGAAAGAGCTGATCAGTCTGGTAATTATCTTAAAATCATATTAATTTACAACAGATTACTCGAAGGAAATTTCAGTTTAACTCTTCTGTAACTATAAGTCTTCCAAGTTTTATTTTGATGTTAAAATAATTTTATGTTCTTGCATATACTGTATAATACAAATTAAAAGTGAAGAAGTATTGTTATACAAATACTGTACTTCGAATAATAATATAACGATTATTGATATGAATAAAAAGATTTTTTTCCATTAAAAATATTTTTATACTAAAGATACTATTTTTAATCGTTTTTTTTATTAAACTTAAATACTGAGAATTAATAAAATAATTAATTCATTATAATATTATCCAATATATTCCATTACATAAGATCACTCCACTAATTCGCCACATGTTCTTACTTCTTCGTGCAATCAATCAGCAAACAATATTATCACGAGATAATTAAGAAACAAAACAATTTATCATAAATGTCAAGAAATATTAGTTATTGATTGAAATGTTTTTAATCTATTTTATAGGCAAAATATGAATTTGTATATCTCTACGCTACTTTGCATTTCTTTATTTGTTTGCTGTATATCTTTATGCTACTTTGCATTGCTTACCATTTTATTTGTTAATTAATTGTCATGTCACCATAACTCTCACAATATAAAACACATTTTATATTGTGAAAGGCCTATTATTACCTAATAAAATTAATCAAGAAAAATTTCTAATTTTTATAAAAGATAACGTGGATTGAATCTATTTTTATATTTTTAAATAATTTAATTTATAGTTCAAAAGAGAAGTCCTCATTCTTGTCAGTCGCATGGCATATGACGGCATAGAATCGTGCTAGACTACTAATTAGAGGCAGTGCTTGATTCCAGTCCTACATCTTTAAATTTTCCAGAAACCCGGGATAGACTCATTGAACTCCTGTCTCACTGGTTGATCCAGCACACTAAAGATATAATTTTATCAAATTATATAAGTCTTAATACGGCAAAAACAATTAAAAATAATAGTAAAAAGTCATTCTATCAACAAATCAACAGATCTTCAATAATATAATTGGATTTAGCCAAATATATATCCTTCAACTTATTCTATTTTGTAATGGATAAAAGTAGCATTTCATTCATAATTACCATATCATGAAGGAAATCATGAAGGTTATTTCATGATTTTTCATTCATGAAGTTTATTTTGTCAACATGAATAATCATGTTGACAAAATAAACTTTTAAAATGTAATGAAATGACCATACATATGTAATTTATCTGAAACAATTTTTTTTTTCTTTTTTAATGGTGAAAACATAACGACTAAAAATATTTAGTAATATTTTTCTTTATACAATTTATTTATTACAGGAAATGTCATATCTGAAAATGTAGATAACATTACCAATGGAGAAAATTATTACCCTTTCGGAAAACCAGGTGCGGGAGCACCTTTCTCGAGAGAAAATGGGAAAAAATTTATGGAAAAAATGGTAATTTCTAAATTTATTTTGGTGTTTTTATATGCACATATGTTAAAATCTATCGAGAAATAAATTGTTAATTTTATATATATATAGTTTTAGTAATTATCTAGATAATTCACTATCTGGTCATCACTAGAATTACAAAACAATAATCGAATTTGGTTACATTAAGTAATTACAGACTTTACGCATCAAATCGGCAAAAAGGATACGAGGAACTACATCGAAATGAGGTTTGTAGTGCATTAAAAGAAAGGGGATTAAGCGGGGTTCATCTTTCAGTGATTGTAAAATGAAATTAGGACTCGTAACTTGATCCTTCAAGTGAAAAGTTTCTAGCTGCCTTTAACTCTTCTGTATCAACATATTCCATGCATCAGCTAATAAATATTTTATATACTAGGGGTGGTCAAGGGGAGAACCACGATCTACTAGTTGACCGGTAAGCCGCGAAAGGTAGCCCGCGGTGGTCTTTTCTTTTTTTTGCATATTTTACGCCCCTTTCGAATCAAGGAGATTACTAAGGGGCGAGGCCACGGGCTGCACCCACACCCATGAAGGGGGACTGGATGGTGAAGGACGGGGATATCCGGGACGGGTCCAGCACCCCGAAAAAACTTTTTTAGGCGTTATCAGACGCGAACCCGGGTCTTCCTGCGTGGCACGTCGACAGCGTTACCACTCGGCCATCCGGCCGCGGTGGTCTGTATCTTATTGTCTATATCATTGGTTCTCAATCTTTTCATAAATGCGTACCACCAAAATCAAAATTCAAAAATTTCAATACTACTAACAAAAAATGTTCCTTGTATGCAAATAGAAAATCAAGATTATACACGTACCATCAGTCACGTCTCGCGTACCACCAGTGGTACGCGTACCATAGGTTGAGAATCGCTGGTCTATATGGAAAATTGTTGTTGTTGTTTGATCCCTCTAGCTGATTTAACTGTGCGAAAATGTATGAGTTGTACAGTCAGAATTTGAAGCAGAAGGTACACCCATTGTAGCCTATAGGCTATGGCATCGATGAATCGACCAAGAAGGACATGGTATCTTTATTCTGTAAAGTAAACCACCAGTGATTTCTGAAATGAAAAGTAACTCTCAAATCTAAAAGGTTGGCCACCACTGTTATATACAATCGAATTCGACATTAAAAATACTGTATTTACTTGTTATTCTTTTTAATGTCTCTTATAGTAAGTACTTAAAAAAAAAATATCTTTTTCTTTTGACATCTTTCGTCGCTTTCCAAGCTTCCTACATATACTTAAAATCAAATACAGAATATCTTGAAGTACCTTATTCATACTGTAACTGAATTTTGGGTCGAAAGTCCAATACAAAATCCAGTTTATTTACCTATACGCAACGATAGACGCAATGAAAAATTTATAGGATCTGAATGTCTTATTAAAATAATACAGTATACATTTTCTTAAAAACATGTATAATGAATATAATGTTCTCGCAATTTTGAGAGATTATTTCGATTATCTATATTTTCTATTTGGATTAAATTCCTGACATCTTGGTAAAATAAAAAATCTCGAAATCATTTATATTCGATTTTTTTTAAATATCGATTATAAGATGAGGATTTACGATTTATTTTCTACTAGATTATCTGAATTTGAGCTTTCCACGCGTAAAATATAATTTCAGATCCAACTATTTCAATATTATTTCAAACAAATTACCTGATAAATTTTAAGAAAAGGCAATTTTAAATATTATTATAATAATTACGTGGTGGAAGGTAGTTAATATTTTGATAAAATTTATTTAATAAGTATTTATTATTATATAATCTTATTTAGGGCTGGACATCGACAGATCCCAAAGACACTTCAAAAGATGCAAAATTAGAGTATTTGAATACTTTACGTAAGTTTTCGTTTTATATAAGTTATATGTTAAATATTCTTTACTTGTAAAAACAACTTACGGTTAGCTGATAAATCATATTATCATCAATTATTGTAGTGAGATAAATCCAATATAAATCCAAAGAAAATAAGGTTAAATTAAAATATATTGTACTTAATAAATTATTTTGAAAGTGGCAGAGACAATATTATTGCGCATTAGTAAAATAATTTTATTGCATACAAATAATTTTTAAATTTACAAGTATCTCTTGTCAAAGATAGCTGATAAATGATAGCTTTCAACCAATAATTATTTTAATTAGTAATAATAGTATGTTGATAATGCTTTATAATAAGGCTTATTAGTTACTAAAGCGACGACATTATGTACAAAAAGTACATAGCTCAGCCATTCTCGAGGAAAATTTTTGTGACTTTTTTAATGTGGCTGGTGGCCGACTGATCTAAAACTTTGTGAAAAGTCGCAGATGGCAGTATATAAAGTAAGCTATTTTTTTGTCCATCTGAACAGCTGGGTTCAATTACTTATCCCATATTTCTAAATTTTCCACGGGGAACTGGGCTCATTGTTGAGCATGGTTTCTGGTGAAAAATTATAGATATTTTATTATAGCACTTTGTTATAACAAAATATATATAACACAATTTTATTATAACACTCTATTCATCTTCCGGTAT
Source organism: Androctonus mauritanicus (assembly GCA_011317285.2). Taxonomy (NCBI): domain Eukaryota; kingdom Metazoa; phylum Arthropoda; class Arachnida; order Scorpiones; family Buthidae; genus Androctonus; species Androctonus mauritanicus. The sequence goes on from WUQG02009728.1 coordinate 8,719, forward strand.
GAGTAAAATTTCCATTTCATGGTGGTCTCTAAAGTGATCACTGTTATCCACCGTGGCCAGACTCAATAACGTGAATTAAACTAACTTTATCTTACTTTAATATGATAAAAATCGATTATTTTTATAGTAAGTAGATATAATAAACTTTTTATTCGATCATTCAGTCTTTATTTGAAAAAAATTATTAATTTAAAAAATTATTAATAAATAAGATATGCTGATTTAGATTAGTAAAAACGTGATCGCATTAATTATAATTTATTAAGGATTTCTATTTTTATTGTAAATAGCAAAATCGGAAAGGAACTAGAATGTACAAAAAAACAAGCATTCACCTCGAGCAAAAAGTCGTAACTAGTCTGAGGTTGCAATTTATTATTTTACCTCGAGCACAGAATGTCTGTCTTTCCGCTAAATAAACTAGTTATATAAATACATTAAATAGAAATTTAATATAGTTATATCCACCATTTCTTAAATTCTTTCTCCCATTTAAACACGAAAATATTTTCTTGCGCTGCATTAAAATCATCTAGTTGCCACACTCGAGAACTACTCTCATCACGAAAGAATTAAATATCTTTATATTTTTTTATGTTATATGTGTAATTATCTTTCCAATAAAAATGACATAATTTTTAGCTCGTTTAATTCTTAGTGATCAGATTTATAGTAGAAGATAACATAATTATGCACATTTTATTTTGAACTACTTTCATCTATGGCAAGTTACTTATTTCATTTATAAAATAAACACCTTAAGTTTCAAATATTAATATAATTTTCTAATAAAAAACTCTGATATATACTTCTTCATTTTTAAATTCTTATTTTATTTTGTTTTTGATCAAATTAATGCAATTCGGGCTGCCGATATAAGTTTCTATATACTTTTTACTCAACACTTAAAATATATAATTTATGTTTATTAATTATCAGTCATTTTTGCTGTCTAAAAGAAGTAACGTTTTATAAATGATCGAATATGGATAAACGGACCTATAACAATAGCGTAAGCGGATAAATGGAGTTGGTAAATTTTACTTTACTATATTTATATACAGTATATAGGAAACATGACTATTCTCCAAAATTCTAGATTAGACGCATGATAACAGCTCCTAAATAATTCCATCTTCTGATATAAGACTTAATTTTTATAGTAATTTATAAAATAATTTCACAAATGTATATCCGAATGTATTTGAGAGTTATGAGCTATGCAGCGTATTATGTTTATGTAGAATCCAATAACGGTATTAATATTTATAAATAAAATTTAAGCATTGTTTTGTAGTAACTTTTCTAATTGTTAAAATTATTTATTTTCTACAACTTTCTTAAAGAAATATCCAACCCCCTACGCATTTTATGAAAATTTTGCATTTGTTAAATATTTTTATAAATTAGATTCGTTTGCTTGGCTTATACGTCTGAATAGCGTAAATTATTTTATGAATGCTTTAATTTCAGAAAAAGAAATAGAAGAAAAGAAGAATCGAGATAAACAAGAAAGAATTCAAATAAGAGAACCCGTAAGTTTTTTCGAGTTTCAATATGTCTATATTAAATAATGATTTATTTATAATTCAATATCGACAATTCAGTGATTAATCTACGTTTATATAGACAACGGAATTCGTCGATGTTCTACAAACTAAAGAAGTAGGAAAACCAAAGAAAGATCCTATTACTGGGGAAATGAAACGTAATCCAAGAGTAGTTTCAGATGTTACATCTCACGTATGTATATATGTTGAGTTAAAGCTTTATTTAAAATAATCATTATATATGTATAGAATATATATAAATTTGGAAATACATTTGCAACACTATTTAGAATATTCTACTTATTTTTAGGTTAACGGAATATAATTTTGATTTTTCGGTATTCATTATTCGATAAAGTAAATGGAATAAATTAGTAACCATTTTCCAAATTTAAGCTATACCAACATATATGCGGCGCAGTAATAAGGGAAGAGCGAGCGGGGCACTGGATCCGGGCGCCAAAGAGAGCATTCATAAACTGTTGGGGAGAGAGTGTAGTAGATTTTGACGATAAATGATGTTGGGGAAGATCCTCGACCCAAATTTGCGGGATCATTCGTTGATCAAGCTGTGTTGGGGAGTGATCCAGCAAACACAGCTTGATCAACACCAACACAGCTTTACAGGATCATTCCACCAACAAAGGTTTACAAAGGACAAAGCAAAAACATCGCTTTCAACTTAGTGAAAGTTTTTAAGAAGGTAAAAAATGTGTTTATCCTGGACGAGAAACATCCAGTTACGGTGCTGCATATATATCGCATATATGTAGTCTATGATTACTTAACACCATGCATTTCCATTGGTTAATGCCTATTTTATAATTTTGATAAAATTTACTATTAAATCTAATTATAAATATTTCATTTATTATATCCTTTCGGAATCATACCGATGTGAATTCTGGATATTATTTTCTATAGAAAATTCTCTTAATTTATTTCATTAGTATTCCAGAAATTAATTATGGTACTGTCTGAATCGTATTTACTAATAATTATGATTAATATAGTGTATTCGAATTTTTTCAAACATTCATAAGTTATAAAAAATTAATTTTTAAAATGGAAGTGCTTATAATTCTATTATATATTTTGATTGAATATGTTGCGATTATAGACCCAACAATAAAAATTCGAATTATCTTTATTTTTATTAAAATAATATTATAAATTATTAATAAATACCATTATTGCATAAATTTTAAAATAAATAATGTATTTATTTTTAATAAAAAGAAACTTGACATAAGACGTAACAAAGTCGAGGAAAGTACCGAATACAATAATTTCCTCAAGCAACAAACAGAAGAAAAACAACAACTTTTACAACAAGCGAAAACTAAAGAACAGGAAGAAACACTACAGGTAAATAAAGATGCCAAACAATATGAAATTTCTATATAAATTATTATTACTGTTTTTATATTTGATAATATATATAAAAAATAGATCTAAATGTTAGGGTAAGGTGGGGCTATTTGAATCATTTCAGATTTGAGTGTCCTCTACGAGTAAGGGAAACAGATTTCAGAGAATATCTTATTTCCATTAAAAAGCCTATAGTTATAAGTAATAAAAAGTACTATTATTAAATTCCAAAATTTTATTTTTTTCAGTACAGAAACAAAAACTCTAAGTAATGCAGAAATCAAAAATCT